>RPFO01000310.1:4701316-4713816 GCA_009746045.1 Mesostigma viride | reverse complement strand
TCCATTCCAGAACCCACCTTTTCCGCAACGGAGCTGACGGCCGGTTTTCCGATAGCGCAGAGTGACGCCCCTTCTTCGGCCAACATGGCCGGCTGGCCTCGCCCCCGCCTTCAGCTCGCAGCTTTCTTTACCATCACTAAGCGCTCGGGCGCAGACCTTCTGCAACCCGCCCCCATTACCGAATCCACCTTAATTCCTCCGCCACCTCCACGACGCCCTCTCACAGCACGTGACGCCCATTGCTGCATGCAGATGTGGCAGCTGTGGGTCCCACGCTGGCTGCTGAGCTCCCCACCATCTCCACCGCCATCGCCACCCTCCTCGCCTCCACCCCCCCCCCCCCTCCGTCTCCACCGACTCCATCACCGCCCAGCTCCGCGACATCGACCAGCGTCTTAGGGACAATGCCATCGCTATCGAGGTCCTGCAGAACACCGCAGGCCTCACCGCCCAGGCGGTGAAGGACATTGCCGCCAAGCCAGCCCCTGCCGGGCCTGGCCGGCGATGCTCCTCCCATCACAACCTGGGCGGACATGCTTAAGCAACATACCACCTCCACCACCTCCGCCGTCGCAGCCCACCTCCAACGGCAGACGCTTGACCTCCGCGAGGAGCCCGAGCTCGCCAAGCGCAGCCTCAACGCCATACTCAAGAACTCCGACATGGAGGAAGGTGAGAATTCCGAGAAGCTTGCACGTGCGTTTGAGAGCGAAATCCTTGCACGCATAGGCCTCCTTGGTGACCGCCCACCGCCTCCCCCGCGCGCGGAGTAAGGCAGGGGCGCCTCCGCTTCTTCTCATCTTTGAGAGCCCAGCGGACAAGATTTCGTTTCTCAGACGCCGCAAGCGGCTCGAGAACACTCCCTTCACCGTGGACGACGACTTGACCCTGGCGCAGCAACAACGGCGGCGGGAGCTATGGCCGACCTACCTCCAGCTCCGGCAGACCACTGAGGCGGGCCAGCCGGTGTACTGGAAGGGGGCGGCCATCTACGTCGGCCACGTACAAGCCCTGGCACGCGACCCCCTCGACCACCGCGGCCCCAGCGACTCCAGAAGCCCCAGCCTAGGGGAATTAATACAGCAGCAGTAGTGTAGAATAGTTAGACAGTGGCCTTGTACATGCCCGCCTACTACAGGCACTGTACCAGCTGAGGCCTAGCCTTTTTAGTAATGTACATGTGTGCCTATGATGAGCCACCCTCCATGCAGATGATGCCTAGCTTTATTTAATTATGCAGTGCCCATGCAGGGAGTCACTCTCTGCTGAGAAGCCATGCCCTAGCTCTTGTATAGCCATGATGATCTTCCCCCACATGACATGCTCCCCTTAGCTGGGCATAGCGTGATAGATCATGAGGGTGCAGGTGCCCTGGTGCACCCAGAGCAAGGGTAGCTTACATTCCCACCCTTGCATGAAGTAGCCTAGAATGTATTAAAAGCCATATGCCCCTTCTCAGGGATATGTGCACGCTACAATTACTCCCAACGGAGTGATGTTCCTAATTAATTAATTAATTAATTAATTAATGATGCCGCTATCATTTATGGAATATAGAACGAGCCCCACCATAGGTAATTTACCTAGTAGGCGATCCTCGAGTCCCGCGATCAGTCCTAAAACCTCGATCAGTCCTGAAGTTAGAACTGTACATTAGCGACACAGCGAACACTTGCACACTGAACAAATTTGTTCTAAGTTTAGTGTACGTGCAATGTTTACAGACATCCAGAAGGTCTGGCTGTAGAACACTCCGTGCGCCAACCCACGAGCCGTGGACTAAATTCCATAAATGATAGCATAAATGATTAATTTCTTAATCAATTAATTAATAGACACGTGACTGCGTCAACGTGAGCATAAGTCCTCAGTGGGAGGGGAACATGGGATGGAATGGATGGTGTAAGCTATCTAGGTCCTAGTTACTGGGGTGTGCATGGGCACCGCGGCCCGAATCGCTATGAATGCCATACGCGGTCACACGCGGAGCCCCCACAGACTTGCATAAATGATGCAATGCTCACACGGGGCATATTCCATTACAGGTCAGGGAATGCCGGATCGTTTCTACGGATCCAATTCTACACCCTGTGGCATATACCTGAGCCTTGACGGAAGCAGGCCGGGTGGTCTCTGCCCCCTGCCCGCTGTGCACACTCAGGCATGAAAAGAACTCTGGTGCTCCGTGACTCCCAAACGCAAGCACGTGTTCCATAAATTATTTGAAAAATAAACCTTAACAAATATGCTATCATGGAAAAATGTGTGGCAAGATACAAGTGAGATATATAAATCACCCTCGTGAATATAACAGCGTAATTAATTAAGCGATAATATGAAGTGAGACACCTATAATATATTTACACGTAACTGTGTCACACGATCTTACGTCCTCAGGAAATGAGTAATGGGTAGACGGTGCAATCTAGTTCCTAGTTACAGGGTTGCCGGCATGTGAAGCATGAAATATAATTTAAGAAATCATCATTGAACTTCAACATTATCGTGGTGGTACTGGTTGTTGGTGGTGACGACAGCAGCGGCGGCAATGGTATTGAGCAGGAGAAGGAGAACATACCTATGAAGTGAGACAACCATACCTATGTAGGCCCGTCACATTTATTGTCGAGGCAATCACAGATAGTAAATTAAATGCTGCTGTCACGTTTATGGCACAACATTTTGCATGCCCAGCATTCAAGGACATGTCAAGAATACAACACAAAAAAATATATTCACCCTCGGTTTAAGGTTGTTCTTGAAAGCACAAGGTGGATACCAACTTTGTATCGTTTCTCCTTGTTTCAAATCGTGCCATCTAGAAGAAGTCATTCACCGTCTGGGTGCGGAAGCTTGAAAATTCTCCGGCCTCATGCATACTTTACTGCCACCAGTAGTGCTCGTCACCGCGCCTAGGAATGCGAATGCCGCGAGTTCCAGGTGCACATGAATCGGCCAACGGAAGCGCTTGGGCTTGTCATAGGATGACCCGGTCAACGCCAGGTCAGACTCTGACACAGACCGGGACAGCAAGGACTCAACCTTCTGTACTTCACTGGGAGTTTGTTGAAACGGACTCACCTCCGACTGGGCAGTCGCCAAAATCGTGAGATCAAACTGTCTCTTCCCACCATGCCACACGTCCGCCCCCCATGTTTCCATCACGCAGGTTGAGAAAGGGGATGTCGGCCTTGGCTCGTTTATCTCAACAAAAACATACTGAATCACCACCCCCATGTCGTACTTGACGGCAGCGCGGACCAGGTCGTGGGTGAGCCCGGGCTTAGAGAACCGATCCACAGGGACCGCACGGCTGGGGTCGATAATGCCCACAAGGGTCTCGAAGGCAGCGAAGCTGCAATCATTGATTTTCAGGACCCCGTCCTCAGCGGCAGGGGAACATGGGATCGAATGGAAGGTTTCTAGTTATCTAGTTCCTAGCTACAGGGGTGTGGGCACCGCGGCCCGAATCTCTGTGAATGCCAAACTGGGTCACACGCGGAGCCCCCGCTGACTTGGGGGTGGTCTCCTTCATCACTACTTTGCCAGATACCCCTCCAGCAAAAGCTTCCTCTCCTCCAGCTTCTCCCTCGCCTCCTGCGTCAACTCGTCATCAGGCTCTGCATGGCGCCTTCTCCTCCACCTCCATATCCGTGGACCAGCATCTCGACATCGCTCCTGAGCTTTCTCATAAAATTTATATCATTTTTGTCTTCTCATTCAGCCCTCAACCCTTTATTTGCTGGGAGCCTAATCTTAGGCGGCGTTCCAGACCTGCTTGGAGACCAGACCTGCTTATAGACCTGCCAGTCAGGCCAACAGGCTTGGGGGAACATGCCCCTCCAGCCTGCGCCTTAATGACATCCCCCCCGCCATCGGCGTGTGCCAGACCTGGGTGGAGACCCTCTGGCTGTTGCACTGAAGCGAACTTTTCCGGGGGCAGGTTTCCACACCTGGATGGGGACTTTCCCACCAGCATTAGATTCATGCTGAACCCAGGATAGTGAGGAGGGGGCAGAGGGGCGGAATGTCCTCCTGACTTGCTTCCAAAGGGAATCCCGAGGAGCCACATACCTTGGGGAGTCGCGGGACTTGATTGTCAGCAAAACTGTATCACTGAAAGGAGACATCTGCACATAAACAAAGCACATGAGCCGAGAGAAGCACCACAACGACCCTGCCAGCATTAGAAACATGGCCGCCGACTTCATGCAAACAATGCAGCTACTCAAGGGTCGATGTGCATAGCGACCCTTCCATCATGCAAGGCTGCTTGATGGCAGGGAAATGGCTGCTCTACAGTCGCTTGGTGGAGCGACCCTTACGAAATACAAGGAGGCTTTTACAGGGGAAGTTGCTTTCAGAGTGACCCCTTTCATCATGCAAGAGACCACAACAGTAATCCCTGGTGGACAGTGTGGGTAGGTCAGCATGCAAGCATGCCCTCGTGCAGGGTCCCTGTACTCCCCCCACCATCCCACCGTCATCATCCTCGAACGCGCATGCATGCACTGCCCCACCATCCCACCGTCATCCTCCTCGAACGCGCATGCATGCACTGCCCCACCATTCCACCGTCATCCTCCTCGAACGCGCATGCATGCACTGCCCCACCATCCCACCGTCATCCTCCTCGAACGCGCATGCATGCACTGCCCCACCATCCCACCGTCATCCTCCTCGAACGCGCATGCATGCACTGCCCCACCATCCCACCGTCATCCTCCTCGAACGCGCATGCATGCACTGCCCCACCATCCCACCGTCATCCTCCTCGAACGCGCATGCATGCACTGCCCCACCATCCCACCGTCATCATCCTCGAACGCGCATGCATGCACTGCCCCACCATCCCACCGTCATCCTCCTCGAACGCGCATGCATGCACTGCCCCACCATCCCACCGTCATCCTCCTCGAACGCGCATGCATGCACTGCCCCACCATCCCACCGTCATCCTCCTCGAACGCGCATGCATGCACTGCCCCACCATCCCACCGTCATCCTCCTCGAACGCGCATGCATGCACTGCCCCACCATCCCACCGTCATCCTCCTCGAACGCGCATGCATGCACTGCCCCACCATCCCACCGTCATCATCGTCACACGAGAATCTCCAAAAGTACTTTTGTACGACGGACCAGCTATAAACGTATCAATATGGACCTAGACGCCTCCTTCACCAGTGCAATAATCCCAAGGCAAAACCTATCCTCATGAACTAGTCAGGACAAAGCTAGAGCTGTACCTGTCGAGAATGATTGAGAAAGTTAGCTTGTTAGACCTGCTGGGCACCCGTTTCTGTTGTAGAGGGCGTCTGCTGGCTTTGGCATCCCCCAGATGTTGACAGTTGACGAAGCTGCTCTTGGAGAAATGAGTAGAGAAGCTTCAGCTGCATGGCATGGCACAGGGGCATGGACAAAAAAAAAAATGAGCGCATATCTGTGCAAGATATCCAATGAAAAAAGCTAGAAAATGATGTCTTTGACCACTTGCTCGCTTTTTCTACCAGCCAGTTCAGAACTGGGCAGAAAGACAGTGTCTCATGAAGCCACGTATAGCATTCCGTTTTCCGGGGCTAATTCCATCAGGAACAGGAAAGAATACCGCTTCATTAGGGCAACAAAACTGCTTCATTAGGGCAACTGCTTTCATTAGGGCAAGAATACTGCTTCATTAGGGAAAGAATACTACTTCATCAGGGCAAGAATACTGCTTCATTAGGGAAAGAATACTGCTTCATCAGGACAAGAATACCGCTTCATTAAGGCAAAAATACTGCTTCATTAGGGCAAGAATACCGCTAAATTAGGGCAAGAATACTGCTTCAGTAGGGCAAGAATACCGCTTCAATAGGACAACAAAACACATGGGCACCCTACGAAATAGGAGAAGGCATCTCTAGTCACTTTGTTGGGTAACTTTGTTTGCCAGCGCAGGCACACATAACAACAGCTCAAATCATGGAAGCATCAGCAGGGCCATCCATGCATCATATGATACACATCAGCCACTTGATCCATTAGCACCGGGAACCCCTTTCGGCCCTTAGCTCATTTCCCCACACCATATCCAGATGCTCCAGCATCCCCTGCCCCTCCTCTCGCTCAACACTCCCAAGCTGCCCTCCCTTGGCCCTGCTCCATGAACCTGCCTGACAAGAAAACTGCATTTAGCAACTGCCACCATGCTGCCACATTCAGTAACCACATTCCATTCTGCCACATGAAGTTACTAGGTTGCACTGAGAAGAGACCTTATCCCCTGCCAGATAAAACAACCTCATCCCTACACTGCCATCACGCGGGCGGTCCCGATGGTTTGGGGTTGAATTGCACACACACACACAAGAGCTTAACCAGGTTAGGAATTAGATGCCAAGACAAGTACATGCATATATAACGTACATGCAGGCAAGTAACGTTCTCAGCTGGAAGTGCCATGATGGTGTAGCAGGTTGCAGTCTTAAAGCCGCATGCATGAAAAACTAATCCTGCAGACGCACGGAGGTCCCATGAACACAACCAGGCAGGGCACCGCAGCACCTACCGAGCCTGCTACGCGCGGCTCCAGGGACCCCCAGGATGCCTCAACCATGGCCGCATCATCACGGCCCCCCTCCTTGGCCTCACTGCCAGCGTTCGTCCCGGCTCCATTGACCCCCCACGCCTCCTCCGCGGTCGCGTCGAATGCCGCCCTGGGCCGTAGCTCGTGCAGAGCGCGCGTGACGGTGTCTTGCGCCCGCTGCTGGTCGCCGTCCCGCATGTCCAAGTCCGCCAGCTTGGCCAGCGAGGTGGCCACATCCAGCGCGTGCTGGGGGAGAGGGATGGGGTAGTGGGGAGGTGGGATGTCCACAAGGATAATGTGAATAAGGAGGAGGTGGGATGTCCACAAGGATAATGTGAATAAGGAGGAGGTGGGATGTCCACAAGGATAATGTGAATAAGGAGGAGGTGGGATGTCCACAAGGATAATGTGAATAAGGAGGAGGTGGGATGTCCACAAGGATAATGTGAATAAGGAGGAGGTGGGATGTCCACAAGGATAATGTGAATAAGGAGGAGGTGGGATGTCCGCAAGGATAATGTGAATAAGGAGGAGGTGGGATGTCCACAAGGATAATGTGAAAAGGAGGATGACATCCACTTCAGAAAAACACGATGATGCGACGTACTGGTTGTAAAGAGAAACTGCAGGGCTCGGGAAAAAAATGCCATGAAGCAGACAGATGTCCATTGTGAGGCACTTCGTGTGGAATTGCCTTGTGCAGCTCAGCCTAGCGACCAACATCCAGTGCCACCAGAAAGTTGAAGACCACACTGGGCCGGAGCACCTTGCATGGAAACCAAAAAGGTCTGCCTTCTTGGCTGTAAGAAACAACACTAGTACTAGTTCTGCAGGGGCTCAACGCATGCGGCCCATCAACATTCTACCGCTGCACTCAACCATGCCCCTCATCCCCAGCCCATTTGTTGTCTCCAGCCAGATCACGCAGCAACTAGCACCAGGCCACCTTGCAGCATTATGGTCCTGCAAAATTGTTTAACATTAACAAAAAGATGAGAAAGAAAGCCAGGCACCAGTAAGCCTTGTGCGTGTTGTCAGCCCCTCCACTCTTTTCTCGAAAGTACTATAAGTCATTCGTGCATCAGCGCCGACAGCATGTCCCGACACGGGCAAAGATGGCTACTGGCAGCAAATTTTGGACATGACATGATTGGCTGGTAGGGGACATCGAACGAGACCTGGTATAAGATAGAAGTAGCAAAAAAATTGCAAAGCAGCCAGCCACGCAGACAAGCCTGAAGACACCACTCAAGTCTGAGGCGTACCTCTTAGGTTTGAGGCAAGACGTTGAGGCCTACCTCCAGAACCGGTGCAGAGGCGGGGCATTTTGCCATGGCCCGCGCAGCCTCCAGTTCCTTTTCTCGCAGGGCCAGCGCGCTGCGGTAATGCTGGCGCGCGGCAGACCGGTCCCCCTTCCGCAGGTGCGCATCGCCCAGCTTGTTGAGTGACAGGGTGAGCACGCGCAAGGCAGTGTGGCGCACGTCGCCCCCCTGTGCTCCCACAACAGGCACACATGTGAGGGATGATGAGAACCGATGTGCTAGTCAGAGAAGTGAGGGGCACGAACAAATACACGAGTGTATTGGCCAACAAGGATGGGGGAATGGGGAGCAACGGGTACTGAACAGTCAGGGAACGGCAGAATGGAGACGGAACAGGATGAGGTAAGAGGATGAGTCATTTGTCGAACAGAAGCGGCCTATAGTGAGGGCACTACATAACCAAAGTGCTTCTGAATCATGACCCAGCCTGACTTAAAGGCTGCAGTCCTCGTCCAAGTGCCATCCAACGCTCAGGCTGACCATGCCATGGCGAGTGTGCGGCAACCGCCCACAAAACGACTTTGGTTTTGATTCGCAGCAGGCTAACGATAAACAAGTAGGCACAAGCATGCGGGCAACGAGCACCCAAGTCCCCGCGGCAGTCCTTATCATACCAACCTGTGGCTCATCGTCCTGCAAACTTGCCAGCATGGGCACCACGGCTGGCCCCTCTCCTGCCTGCCCCCCCACTTCCTCCCCAGGGGGGGCGATTGCATGAACGCTCTCCTGATACATGCGCAGGGAACCGTCCAGGTCCGCCCTGGCCATGCTGCGATGGTGGCGAGTCAAGTAGGAGCAGGAACGAAGGAGCACAAGGCAGATAGCCCATTCGCCACGGTTGGTGGAAAAAGGTGAACGCGGCCAGTGCACATAATTGGATACGGATCGCTGCGGCTCGACGCCTTAGTGCAAGCTCCTGTCCAAGTGCACTTCAGAGCCATGCATGTGGACCAGGCACGCAGCGAGTCAGCAAGGATAAGAAAAACTGACGACTCTCCAACAAACATGACCCTTTAAGCGCGAGGCACAGGGCAGAGGACCATGGCATCTTCGAACTGGAAAGGTGAAAGGTTGCATATGGGCTGGCACACGGCACACATATATATCACAGATGAGCTGGCGACTTGATTAAAACATCACGCTAGTCCTAGCTCCTTCTCATTGTTCCGCAACCTTTACGCCCACACTGCTACAGTTAGTTTATGATGTTAGGAACGCTACTTACACCTTGCTACCTACAACACCTAGGGAACACACTGCCCACGCTGGCGTCCGCTCTCTCCCGTTTTTTCGGGAACGACGGCTAGTTCCGTTGCTTTTTCCCACGCGCAACGGTCATCCATCAGTGTCATCATGCGCCATGAGCCATCAAACGGCTTCCTGCTTCAGCACCCACCGGATGTCCCCCAGCATCCCGAGAACCTCCGCCAGATCCCGCCGCCTAGCCACCATGGCCAAGGCCGCGGCCCCCTCTCGTTCCATGCCACCAGCCTCCAGCTCCTGGCGCATGAGCTGGCAGCAGCGGCTCAGCCGAGCATGCGCGCTGGGCAGGTTCTTGGCATGGAACGCCTGGTGGGGGGTGGTCCAGGGGGGGAGAAAGAGGCAAGCAGGGGGGCCCATGATGGACATGTGACGGCGTAAGCCTCAAACGCAAGCGTCAAACGCCAAACAAAGGCCATGGAAGCATCAGCGGGGGAAACTCTTGCTAGCCAGCGGTTGTCGCAGTTACCACACGCACGAATTGCTGGGTATGTGAGCCTGTCCACACACAACGAGCTGTGTGTGAAGGGGGTGGGGGGCTGAGCATTTTTCCATGGCTCAAGGTGGCACTTCAGCGACAAGGCAACGGGTGGGAAACCCAGTGGGCTTCTTGCAATTACGTTGATTATGTTGCAAGGATGCCTTCAAGTGGCCCCGATACGGAGTAGCCGCAAGCGCTGCCACCAAAGCTTCAAAACTTAAAGCAGGGCAGTGACTCGCGAGGGAAGCTAAGCAATCCAGTGATGCATTGGAGAGCTGGTGATAATTCACCACAAGGCAGCTCCACCCTAGGAAAAAGTGCAAAGAAGAAAAACCCAGCACCGTGAAAAAGCAGCCACGCAATACGTTAAACTAACTAACTTTTCTTCTAAACCAATACCGCTGGTACGCTAGTCCATCTACACCCCTCCCCCTGGCTCACCCTCTTCCCCCCCCCCAACCCCCCCAACCCCCGACGAACCCCCGACCAACAAAGCATCTCTCCCTTCAACCTCCCCCCCACCCCTACCCGAACAGCCCCCACTTATCCCTAGTCAACAAGGAAGCCCCGTCATCCTCCACATTATACACAGAATAAGCTGCAATCCAAAACGGCGGAGCACCTGCGCCCTTCTCAGGCACCGCAACACCACTAAAGAATGCCTTCTGCCATTCCAACCTGCCATTTGAACACAACCACAAGCAGGCGGCTGCACTAGGTGCACACACCTTGACCCCAATCTCCAGCAGCATCGTTGCCTGCATCGACCAAGGCTCCCCCGCGAGCCGTTGGGCCCCACTTCCCTCACCGCTGGCGTTTGCAGCAGGAACATCACCACCAGCCCCCTTTCGCATAGCCTTGGAGAAAGGGCACGCGGGCGGTGGCTCCATCAAAGGTGCGTCGCCCTGGTCCGTTGGCTCCTTGGCGGCGGCCACGGCTGCCATCTGTGCGTGCCGCAATATCAGCTCGTCCGCCTCCGCCTGCATAATTCATCCGTGTGATTGTGATCGAAATAACATAAACTGTAATGATTCAACGTACTTGCCCAAGTCATATGGGTATCAAAGGGTTCAAGGGGTTGACATATCGAGCAACTGAGGGATCAAACGAGGGACCAAGAATCTGGTCACTAACAGGAGCGTATTAACCGATGTTTACAAACGAAAGCCACACCAGAACCTTGCCGTGCATTTTGCGTGACCCAGTGAGTAGTACTCCTACTCACATTCCCCCCCTTGGGGCAAGCAATGAGATTCGCTCCACTGGTGTGGTGTAGGGGAATTTCAGACGCGCTCGCATCGCTCTCCACTAAAGAGCTTTTTTGCAGTTGAGCTATAGCTTGGGATGCCTTCGGATCAGGAGACCCCTTAGGACCAGGAGTCGCGAAATCATACGAGCGGTCCTGTGCCCAGATCCAGTCTCGTACAAAGAAATTTCATTGTTGTGATGCCAGCCCCAGGCGAGTGCACTCCTCCTCGCCCCCTGCCCCCTTCGTTGGCCCATGAGGGCAAACCCGCGCTTCTTCCGCAGTCCTGCACAGAGGCTCCCTTCGCACGTGCATGCCAGCCTGTACCAGCATGCATATCTAAAGAGGATTGCAAGGGCTCAGTGCGCACTCAGTGCGCAGATCACACGGCATGAGTTTACCCCAGGTGCCCAGGTACTGTAGCACCCGGTACTGTAGCGCCAGGTACTGTGGCAGCAGGTACTGTAGAACCCGGTACTGTAGCACCCGGTACTGTAGCAGCAGGTACTGTAGAACCCGGTACTGTAGCACCAGGGACTGTAGCAGCAGGTACTGTAGAACCCGGTACTGTAGCAGATCGACACGCCGCCACCCCTACCTGAATTTCTGCAACCCGCATCACCACCCCTACCTGGATTTCTGCGTCCTCCACCAGCCCCTCGACGTCCCCCAGGCACAAGGGGCAGCAGGGTTGCGTGCGCAAGCAGTCACGGCAGAAGACGTGCCGGCAGGGCTGCACGCGCACCGCATCGAACAGGAGCGTGCTGGACACACACACAGGGACACAGCAGCAGTGCTTGGCATCCGAGTTATCGAGCACGGCGACCAGGGCCACTCAGGGCAGGGCAAAGTGGCCACCAGTGATCAACACTAACGAGACTTGCCACGACTATGTTGACTAGGGCATGTCTAAGCCTTGCTAGGGCAGAAGTGTGTGGGTAAGCACGCTGCTGCAGTACATACAGAGCTGCTCTACCTTGCGTTGGTATATCACGCTAGCAGCTCAAGCAGGGAAAAGGCTAGCAGCACAGGTAATGTGCTAGGGTCACGGGAGAGGCAAGAAAAAATTAAGATCGACATTTTGGCTCAGAAGCCAAAGCTGCACAATTTGAGTGACCGATAGCCGCAGTGGTGGTTCTCCATAAGGGATGCGTAGAGCAACTGAATGTGCACGTCCCACCCACGTCGTGCCCACCTTACAAGTGACACTTTCTTATTCAAATGGAGATTGAAAAAGATTTTGCATAAGTAAAATCTTAGCAACGGTGGCGAGGAGAACGACGACGTCAACGATAATCGACATTCAGAATATTCCGAGATGGATGCAAAATAAGGGGAGGTTCTGTGCAACGCTTCCAGTCGTCACCTACCGACATATCATGCAGTCTTTCGGGCCAAGCTTCGGCGCCGAGCTGTTACCGTAGCCAAAAGGACACACTAGCTCGTCGTATGACGACGGCTTCACGTCGTTTTTATCGCCGTGCGCGACAGAGCGTTTTTCTTTTTCTGCCCGCGAGTAAGGGCAGCCAGACATCCTGCTTGCTGGTGTCTGCCGAAGCAATTCGCAATTGACTACTTGTGGGTGCAGTACCCAAGAGCAGAGGATGTATGCTCTTTAAGCAC
>RPFO01000310.1:4531316-4696316 GCA_009746045.1 Mesostigma viride | reverse complement strand
CCTAAGCGCTCGTGCAAGGCTGTACAGATGGGGGTGATGATAAAGCCCATGTCTCAATTCATTGGCCCTGATCGCCTCCTCTTGCATCCGCAGGCCCAGGGCCCTCGTCAGGTGGCAAGGGCCAACCGCCGGTCCCCAGCGAGAGCCAGCCGGTTGCGGGCTTCCCACCCGGGCTACCCCTTACCGCGGACCAGATCCCCCTTCCTCCTTGGATCGAGGAGCGAATGGACGACGCGACGGGTCGGCGGTACTACGTGGACCTGAACACACAGACGGTCAGCTGGGAGGACCCCAGGGTGGCGCTCCTGCAGCAGGTCCGTGCGCCTGACATAATTGGAAACTGGTTACTTGCCACTTAGGTCGATGCGCATCAGTCCCCAGGAGGTGATGTTGGACAATGGCGCTGATGAGCAGATATGTGTGCCTATCATTGAGGGGCAGGCACAGGCGCACACACGTGGTGGAGACGAGCAGGTAGGGTAGTGGCAGGGTTGGGGTGGGAGGTGCGGTTTGGGGAACCCCCGGATGTTTGGGCGCATGTCCGCACTTGTCCTTCTTCATGGGGCGATTGTTGAGCCTATGAGAATCTTGTCCGGCTGTGCCGGCAAGTTGTCCCGTTTCGGGGGTTTTGCTGACCCGGGCGACGGAGCGGGCTTGCTGATCAGGGCAAGCTCCGCACACAGAGGAGGTGTAGTCACCTAGGTGGCCAACTCCAACATTGCATATTTGAAATCATTAGCAGTGCCGTTCAGCGGTCACAGAGGACTGTTGTTCACTTGAAAGAATCTAGACCTCTTCCAAGTAGATTTGGGTTAGGCCCCCCCATCCCCCCCTGCGCCTCATGTCCTCTTGAACTTGCTGTGGGTACAGTTTTTAACACCCCGCTCCCCTCCCGCCTGTGGTGCTCCTGCTTGATACTCCCGACTACCACATCCTTGGTGGCCCCTGGTTTGCCTCTGCCAGCATCAAGAGTACACGGCGGCAATGCAGCGGCAAGGGGGAGCGCCCCTTGGGCCACCACCCCCGGGCTACCCTGCTTCCGACTACCCACCCCCTGATGTAGGGGGATCCCAGGGCCGGCCACCCCCAGGCATGGTTATGCTGACGGAGGAGCAGGCCAAGCAGGTATGGCTCGTACCATGGAACTGTGGATGCATGCGAGCATGTGGCCTGGCCGCGGGATGCCATGAGAGCATGTTGAGGGCTGTATGTACTTCTATGAGAGCGCGTTCTGGTACGAAATGGTTGGCATGCCACGCCCAGCGTGTCATGCCCAGCAGCGGTTGGCTGCTTCACTTCAGTTAGTCACGGAAGGGGCCTTCATCTGCATGGCACTTGCGCATGAGGTCGTCCCTTGGGACATTCGATTAATAAAAAACGATAAACAGCAGTGAAGGCATGTCAGGGGTTACCTGGTTGGCCCGGGCCAGCAGCCGCCTTTTGATTGAGACGTAAGGACTAACAGGCTCGCCATTAACCCAGTGTGCTTTTAAAGGGATGTGTGCCTGGCCAGCAGGAGTGGGTGGAAGAGCGTGGTGTGGCGTGGGGGCACTCAGGAAAGGCTCCATGCGGTCTAGCTGGGTGTGCATGCAGTCCACCCTAATTTCATCTTCTTTGCTGGCAATGGCGAAAGTTAGAGGCAGAATGTGCCCCTGCAACAGCTTTCCCATGGAGCTCTAGTGCGGTAGAGCCAGACTGCCATAGAGCCTTGGAATCACCGAGCAATCGAGCCATGGAGCAGTGCCACGACTGTGCCTTATTGGGGGATGCTGACGATGGTACCAATCATGGGTGGGTGCAGGTAAACGCCCAGGTGACAGAGAACTCTCACTTGCTGTCCTTACTTGCTGACATCGTGCCTGCTGCCGCCTCTATGCCTCCATGCCTCTCTGGTTCTTGATGCCCCTCCCGCGCAACAACCAACCTCCCTTGCTCCTCGACCGGCTCGGCTATATTTTGCGCCTGCAGAAGTACAAACAGAAGTACAAGCACAAGTACCAGTCTGGGTACGGCTACGGCGGCTACCCCTACGCCTTCTGGCTACCCTTGTGGTCCATGTACCCGTTCTACTGGTACGGCGGGTTCCACGACTACCACGACCACCAGAATAACCCGCAGCCGGACCAGCCGGTACCCCCCGTCGACCCCCAGGACCCCCAGGGCCCGTCGCAGGACCCCCAGGGTTCCGGCGAGGGGGGGGCCGGGGGTGAGGGGCAGGAGGGTGAGGGGGGGATCGGGGGCGACGCTGGTCCTGGCACCGACATGCAAGGGGCGGCGCTGATCTCAGAAGGGATGGACGGACTCTCTTTGGAGGGGCAGCAGCAGCAGCAGGTCTGTGGCCTCACTGCCTGTGTACATATCCTCCTGCTCTGGTTGTCTCCTCTATATCCTTCATTCTTAGCCCTTATCTGTTTCCCACACTAGGAAAGTTTCCCACGAAACTTGTCGTGAAAGGGGCTGCCTCGCGAAGCCGTAGTTTTCCCACGATGGCAGCAAGGGTGGACCGGGGCATGCCATGCTGGCTGCAGTGGCAATAGTAGATGCGTCGCACATGGGAGGGGGGCTTTGTCGTCGCTGGAGTCCATCGTATCCGGCTGGCTTGTGGCTGCATGTCATGCAATGTACTACGTTTATTATGCCATCTATATTGTGCCATGTAAAATAAATATCGCTGTTAATGTGAGTGTAGATGTTGGTATGGCCTTGCACACCTGAGAAAGCGACTGCTGGCGGTGGCTGGACATCATCGCCCTCGCTGACATGCCTTTTTCGGCCTCTCTGGCATGCATGGATACACCTTGCCGCATGCATCTGGCGCCCTTGTGTGGGCACCCACATGGCTGGGCCGCGGGCCACGCCGCGCAATCGTGACAGGAGAATGACGGAGGAGCTCCAGGGGGAGACGCGGCAGGGGGGGACGGGGCACCGCAAGTGCAGGTGGTCGGGGAGGAAACATTTGCTGAGGGCGAGGAGCCGGGGGGTGAAGCCGAGGATGATGGCCTGGATGATGGGGGCGACAATGGGGGCGATGATGGTGGGGATGATGGTGGGGGTGTTGGGGGAGATGACGGAGGGGATGCGAATGACGGTGATGCCGTTGACATGTACGGAGGAGCCGGCCCCCGCGACCTGCCAGGGAGTGGCGGCAGCGGGCATGGCGGGCATGGCGGCTTTGGTGTTCGTAGCGGCAATCTCTCGGCCATCGCCTGCAGGGGGTTTGCGCGCTGGTGTCGTCGCAGCTGGTGGGCGGCGCGCCGGATGCGCTGGGGCCTCTGCCGGCGCTCGCAGGGTCTCGTGAGAGGTGTGCACGGGGGCGCGAACGAGGGCGTGGTCCGACTTTGGGCAGCCACGGCCACCTGCGTGCTGTCCCTGGCCATGCTGATGATGTCCCTGGTGATGGGACGCAAGTCGGCGCAGCGCCTTGTGAAGAGCGCGCAAGCCTGTCTGGGCATGCACACGGGCCGGGGCAACCGGGTGGTGACGGCTGCTGGCAGGATCGTGGCGCAGGTTACATCCGTTGCTACGCAGGCCACAGTCCTCCTGACACCGCTGCTGGCGCCGCTGCTTGTGCTGGAGGCGGCATGTGTTCGTTTGCTGATGATTCTCCTCCAGCCGCTGTTCCTGCTGGCGAATGTGATGTGGAGCCTTTGGCAGGCAACCCACCGCGAATGCTTGGTAAGCATTTGAGGCGATGCGGGGCGGCTCTGTCGCTGTGTGTTGGGGGGTGATATCCAGTCATCCTGCCCCTGCCACCTTCCAATGACAAGGGCGGGGTGCTGTCGCTACTGCAGCTTGTGCTGTTGTTCACGGGACACTCGTGCTTGGGGTGTGACAGGTCATGCTAGAGCTTGCCAGCCTTGTTGTCCGTACAGGCCCGGCAATGCCTGCAGTACTGTAATACATGCTCCCACCGTGCGAACTGCCCAAGTCCTTTGGCAGACCTGGACGCATGCCTGCTGGAAATTCAAGCCATCCACTCAGTTTTCGTTTCAGATTCCAGCGTTTTTTGCTGTTGAAGGATTAGGGTTCAGGGCTCTTGTTTAGGGTCGTGCATGTGAATCTCCGCTTTGCTCGTCTAAGCCCTATCTATTCTGACCACTGCTGCTTGCTGTGTGCTGTGGCGGCACCGGACAGGTGCGCTACTACCAGCATCTCTACCACCACGAGCTGCCGCGGCTGCAGGTCATGGGCAGGGACGATGCCAAGTACCCCTCGCTGGCCAGCAGGGTCCCTGTGGACCCCCTTGCCGTATGCATCGTGACGCAGGTGCGTGGCTGCATGCCATGTTCGGTTCACTCTACCGCGGTTCACTCTACCGCGTTATCGTGTCGCGGTGTCATGTGGTGTACGATGTACAGTCGACTGGTTGGTTCTGTGACTGTACACACAGTGGTCAGCAAACCAGCGCCGCATCCGTGAGGTCATACCTACATCATGAGTGCTGTGGGGCGGGAAGGGGTCGGTGGCATTTGTGGACGATTGAGTACCGTAGTGGTCAAAATCACTTTGCGAATAATTACTTTGTGACCCCAAAACAAGGTGAAATTTATAGTTTGCGACCCAAGACAAAGGCAAAGTTTTAGGTTTGCGATCTGATCGACTTGTTTGTGGTCAGCAGCTTAGGTATCACCGACTTCATATCCCTTGGCCCCCTTTCGATGTAACCCAACTACCCAACTGAGCAACTTGATTGATCTATTGGGTAGCTCTGATTAAAATAGCTAGGCTTGGGGCTGTGCGCCGGGCGAGGCGCAGGCGCGGCGCGGTAACATTTGAACTTTGCGACCCAAAATGAAGCCCATTAATAGCAGTTTGCGAGGTCGATTCGCAAACAATTAGACGCAAAGTGATTTTGACCACTACGGTAGGTATATGGCCAGTACGTCGGTGCATTACTCCGTTGCCGGCAGGTGGGCTGGCAGCCGGCTGGGAAGGCGTGTAGGGATTCTTACAAGGGTGTCACGACATCCCAAGTTTTTTTCCAGAACCTTCCATCACTGTCGCTTGATTTAGGCCATCAACCCTTCTTGATTGAACCCGTTCCTTGAGACGTAAACCCCCGTGCTTCCATCGCCACCTGTAATTCTCTGTGGTGGACAGCTGTCGCTGGATCGGCTGGGATCCCTGGAGGCCATGGCCCGCACGTGGGGTGGTGCCATCTCGGCTGCCATCTACACCAGCAATCGTGCACAGCTGGCGGCTTGGTACGCCAGCATCGCCGCGCTGCACGCGCGCGTGGACGGCGCGGCGCGCTGCCACCTGGACATCGCCATCGTGCTGGAGTTGGGTCATATGCCTGGCAGGGGGGCTTCTCCTTCGTCCTCGTCAAAGGCGCCTCTCTACCCGGTATGGCGCTGGCCAACGGTTGGCTGTATTGGCCAAGTATGGCGCTGTTCAGTCGTTCATTCATGTATGCACAGTTGCACAGTAATGGTTTCATTGTGCTCCCGTACGCTTGCATGTTTTTATGAGTGCAATGCCATTGCACGGATTCGCCGGCAGGCAGAGGCTCGTCAACTTTCTGGCTCTGCCGGGCTTAGATTCTCGCACGCCAAGCATTCTTTCTGCCGGGCTTAGATTCTCGCACGCCAAGCATTCTTTCTGCCGGGCTTAGATTCTCGCACGCCAAGCATTCTTTCTCATGGGGGCAACCTTAGTCCCGTATGCCTGCCTATCTCGATCCTACCTGCCGCCATCCTACCTGCCTGCCTGCCTGCCTTCATCCCATACTGCCTCCATCCTGTCTGCCTGCCTGCCTGCCTTCATCCCATACTGCCTCCATCCTGTCTGCCTGCCTGCCTGCCTTCATCCCATACTGCCTCCATCCTGTCTGCCTGCCTGCCTTCATCCCATACTGCCTCCATCCTGTCTGCCTGCCTGCCTGCCTAATCCCATACTGCCTCCATCCTGTCTGCCTGCCTGCCTAATCCCATACTGCCTCCACCCTGCCTGCGTGCCTGCCTTCATCCCATACTGCCTCCAACCTGTCTGCCTGCCTGCCTTCATCCCATACTGCCTCCATCCTGTCTGCCTGAGTGCCTGGCAAGCCAGGAATGGGTGCTCCTGGCTATCTAGCCGGCAAGTTTCTCACTTGCCGGCAAGTCTCTAGTCATGGGGTTGCTATGGCATATATATTCGCTCACGCATTGTACGCCGCTCCTGGCCACTCTATTTTTGGCCGTACAAGAGCCTTGCTGGCTGGGAGACTCAACTGAGTCGTTTGGCTTGACCGGCAGTTGGGGTATCTATCACTGTGGCCTTTCCAGCTTCCTACAATAAATCGATAGCTCATGGCTTTGGCACTATGCTTGGTTCAGTCACGGTGCAGCCGTCGATTGCCTGCCATACTCACCACTCCCTGCTCCTCGCATCACTCGACCCAACCGCACACACACATGCACACAAACAAATGCACTCACTCTCCTTTTCTCCTCCCTCCCCCTCCCCCTCTTCCCCCCCCCCTCCCACCCCCCAACCCCCCACCCCCGCCCCTCTCTCTCTCTCTCTCTCTCTCTCTCTCTCTCTCTCTCTCTCTCTCTCTCTCTCTCTCTCTCTCTCTCTCTCTCTCTCTCTCTCTCTCTCTCTCTCTCACGTCCCCCCCCCCCCCTTTCTCTCCCTCACCCTCTCACCCTCTCACCCTCTCATCCTCTCTCCCTCTTTCTCACCCTCTCTCTATCTGCCTCTCCCCCTCTCTCTCTCCCCCCACTCACACACCACCCTATCGCCAGGTCAACTCCCTTCGCAACATCGCTCTGGATGCGGCCGCGACCGAAACGGTGTTCCTGCTGGACGTGGACTTTGTGCCCAGCGCTGGGTGAGTGTCTGCTGCCCCCAGCTACGTGCCTGGGTGCAGCCGGTGGCTCTATGAGCAGGTACCACTGCTCGGCTAGATGATTATCCCGCGGCTTGGACAGGGAGCGACGTGGCAGGGTGCTTTATTGGCATTTAAGTTAAAATGAATTACTAATGTTAGTGTTGAAGTGCGTGTAACCGGCATAGATTCCTTGCTCCCCAGCACGGCCCAGCGCACCGTGCCAACGTGGACAAACGCCAGAATCAGGCATGAGGCATCTCAGGCAGTAGTACAGCAGTTTTTTCTTTGTCGCAACTAGCCTACTCGAATCCCGTTCGTCCCCCTGTCTGGATTTCTTTTGCACTGACCACCCCTTCACCACTCAAGTGGCGCCGCGTAACCAAACATGCATCAGGCTCAATATCTTCGCGTGCATGCTGATAGCGTCCGCATGGTCAGGACAGCTGCCATGGTGACCCGCCCATGGTCTTGACGCATCAATACTGGCCATGCCTCTCTGGTCCCTGAAACCGAGGCCCCTCGTCCCTGGGTTTTCTTATACGGTTCCATTCCATGGAGTGGTTGCACTCTTACACTGCAGGCTGCACGAACGGCTGATCTCGTCCCCTCCATACCCCGCCATGCGCGAGGGCATGCTGCGGCGCCGCCACCTGTACGTCGTGCCTGCGTTCGAGCTATGTGGCGACGCCAGCCTCGCCGTCACATGCACTGAAGCATCCATGGCCACTTGGACACGCCAGCACGCGCACCTACTGACTGCTGGCATCTCACGGCCCATGGATGCCAGCAGCGTCCTGTCCCAGTCCACGCAGCTAACACTGGCATCCGGGGATGTCTCGCGGCCTCCTCCCTCGCTTGTGCCGGCGCCGGCTCCTTGTGTCAGGGCCTCTGATGCGGTCGTCTCTGCACATGTGGCAAAGCACATGGCTCCCATGCTGGCATCCCTCAGTGTCGGGCTCGGCGTGTTGCGTTTGGCGGCAGCGCACGGCCACGTGCGCCCATTCCACTGCGCACACTTCCCAGTGGGACACGCGCCCACGGACTTTGCGCGGTTTTTCGAGCAGGGAGATGGGGGGGGCCTGGAGGCCTACCCGGTGGAGTACCGGTGGGTGCAAGCTTGTGGAAGAGGTTTTGTGTCACAAATGTTCACCGTCTCTGTATTGTCGAGGGCATGTCAGAGCAGCGCTGTGTTTCTGTGCGGACCGATGGGTGGGATCGTGATACTGTGTGTTTCGTACGACGCTGCGATTTGCCCGGTGGCAGAGCTGCATTCATCAGCCACACATAAGGATGCATTGTTTTTCGACAGAGAAGAGGCAGGCAGGCAGGCAGGCAGGCAGGCAGGCGGGCAGGCAGGCGGGCAGGCAGGCAGGCAGGCAGGCAGGCAGGCAGGCAGGCAGGCAGGCAGGCAGGCAGGCAGGCAGGCAGGCAGGCAGGCAGGCAGGCAGGCAGGCAGGCAGGCAGGCAGGCAGGCAGGCAGGCAGGCAGGCAGGCAGGCAGGCAGGCAGGCAGGCAGGCAGGCAGGCAGGCAGGCAGGCAGGCAGGCAGGCAGGCAGGCAGGCAGGCAGGCAGGCAGGCAGGCAGGCAGGCAGGCAGGCAGGCAGGCAGGCAGGCAGGCAGGCAGGCAGGCAGGCAGGCAGGCAGGCAGGCAGGCAGGCAGGCAGGCAGGCAGGCAGGCAGGCAGGCAGGCAGGCAGGCAGGCAGGCAGGCAGGCAGGCAGGCAGGCAAGCAGGCAGGCAGGCAGGCAGGCAGGCAGGCAGGCAGGCAGGCAGGCAGGCAGGCAGGGATGGAGGGAATTGGAAGCCGCTGGGTCGTCTTGTAGGTCAACTAGGGGCTGATTTTGCGTGGCTGGCTGCTGGTACCCGCCGCGTCCCTCGTCATCCTTGCCCTGTTCGCGTGTGCCCCCCCATGCCAGTGAGTACTACGAGCCCTACGTGATCGCTGCCAAGAGCGCCATCCCACGCTACGATGAGCGGTTCCGGTGAGTTGACACTACACATATGCATGTACTACTATACAGGATGCTAGTTTGTTCGTAGTCTCGGAGTGAGCATCGAGTGTTGTAGGCGGGCGCCATCTGGCGCTACGACGAGCGCTTCTGGTGGGTTAATACTATCAAAGAGCCGTACGAGATCGTACAGTATATATCGGTAACGTTGGCGTGCACACTGAGTGCCGACAGGGGCGCTGTCCGCCGATGTTATCAGCGGTTCCAGTGAGTGCACGTTGTGTAATAGTAACAACAGTGATAATAGTAATAATAATAGTATTAGTAAGGTGTATGGTGGTGGTTTTGAATAATTTGAATGCATCAGTTGCACGAATGGATGACAAGGTTACAGGCATCTGACAGCTGCGTCCCATGGGTTGACAGGAAGGGGATGGTCGGATGCACTGAGCTGGTTGCAGAGATACGTCTGACTGTACACATGTCCAGCTGGCCTGTTTCATTCCCTTTGCTGCCTCATGTGCACATGGCGGCTGTATCGGATGGACCAGCCATCCCTTCACCCATTGTTTACTGCAAAAGGTCTCACCTGGCTACCACATGTTGGAACGAATCGGTTGCCCCTGCCTCGGCGTGTCCGTGCCGGTGCCCCTCCAGCGGCTACGGCCTGAACAAGATCTCCCACATGTTTGCGGCGGCGGCGGGCGGCTTCCGCTTCCACGTGCTGCCGTCTGTATTTGTGATCGCATCGCCCCACGCGCAATCCGACGCATGGGAGCGCACGTTCGGGGCCAGCAAGGTGATGGGGGGGAGATGGGGGGGAGATGGGGGGGAGATGGGGGGAGATGGGGGGAGATGGGGGGAGATGGGGGGAGATGGGGGGAGAGAGAGGGGAGGGCAGGGCAGGGCTTGTGGGGCGGGGGGAAAAGGGAGGAATGGGTGGGCGGGCGGGCAGGCGGGCGGGCGGGCGGGCGGGCGGGCGGGCGGGCGGGCGGGGGCGGCGGGCGGCGGGCGGGCGGGCGCGGGCGGGCGGGCGGGCGGCGGGCGGGCGGGCGGCGGGCGGGCGGGCGGGCGGGCGGGCGGCGGGCGGGCGGGCGGGCGGGCGGGCGGGCGGCGGGCGCGGCGGGCGGGCGGGCGGGCGGGCGGGCGGGCGGGGCGGGCGGGCGGCGGGCGGGCGGGCGGGCGGGCGGGCAGGCGGGCGGGGCGGGCGGGCGGCGGGGGGCGGGCGGGCGGGCGGGCGGGCGGGCGGGCGGGCGGGCGGGCGGGGGCGGGCGGCGGCGGGCGGGCGGGCGGCGGCGGGCGGGCGGGCGGGCGGGCGGGCGGGCGGGCGGGCGGGCGGGCGGGTGGGCGGGTGGGGTAAAGTGGGGGGGCGATGACATGACAGAGGGGGGGAGATGAAACATGCCTGTAACATGCATCCTAGTGTATGTGTCATATCATGCGGGTCAATGTGCCAAGCATGCCTGCACAGGAAGCAATGTTTTTCTCGGTCGCTGCTGGGTCCGCCACGCACCCGTGGTGAAGTGCAAGAACCACTTTACCGCGCGCTCCTTCAACATGCACATGCATTCCCTGAGAGCGGGGCAGGCCCCTTCCCTGTACCCTTCTCGCTAGGCATGCCCATGGGGTTTGGCATCACGCAAAATAACACATGGTCACCGATTCCATGCGCCCATGCCACGTTGGATGTTGTCGATATCATCTGTGCATTGCAGGACCCGCGCCAGAAGCTGCGCATCCAGGGCCTCTACCGCCGCTTCAAGCAGGAGACGCGCGCTGCCTTGCCACCCGCAGGGATGGCCACGACGACAAACAGCGCGGACCCTGCCGCCACCGGCTGGGCGTTGGTGGCCACTCCATGCAGGCCAGCGTGGCAGCCTGCTGCGATCAAGGGCCCAGCCGATCGCTGCAGTTGTGAGGCAAGCCATGCAGATTCCGTTGAGGGCCGGGAGGAGGAAGGGGACCTGGAGGCGGGTGGGGAGCTTCCCCGTGTGGACATGGGAGCGCTCTCCCTGGCCTGCACCTCCCTGGTGCTTAGCGGCACCAAGATCACAGATCAGGGACACTTGGCGGATGGGAACGCGCCCTCGCTGCTGTCGCATGCCTTGCAGGCGGCGTACAAGGAGCCCTGGGAGGCGGGTGTGCAGCTGTTAAGGCTGCTGGTGGAAGCAGTGGGGGGATTGGCCAAGGGTCCCCTGGGAAAGGAAAGCAGGAACGGGGATGTTTTTGTCGGCAAGGTCACGGCAGCTCTCCCGGGAAGCGCAGGGGTGGTCGTGTGATCTGGTGTACATAATAATGCGTCTGGGCTGGTGAGCCAGGCGTAAAATAATGGACCTGACGTCAGTTGTGAGCATGAACAGCCTGGGGTGCCGGCATGTCCCAAAGTGTGTTGTGTTGGGTGACTGTGGAGCCATGGGGTTCCCATTCCCAAACCTTTACTTGCCCACTGTCAGGGGAGGAGTCAACAAGATCGTGGTCATCATCACCATCATCACATGGTGATGAAGTTAACACGTTGGGGCGGCTGCCTGCTGCCACTAGCCGTGATCAAGGTATAACTTTGCAATGCGACCTCCGCTGTTAGGGTTATGCATTTTATTGTTCACAAATCCTGGCTGCGGGGTGGAGTCCCAGCCACCATGTACATGCAGCTCCGTGACTCCCCAACGGGAGCACGAGTCTAATTAATTACATGCAGCAAGGGAAGGCTGACATAGCCATTCCCCTGCAGGATGAAGCCGGAAGCCCCCTCATACTGAGGGACCCTTTGCAACTCGTTTTCAGCCACTACCTCCTGCATAATTTGCAGGACGATAAGTACACGTCATGAGTGGGTGAGTAGTCTCACACGTATGCGCACTTGAGGCTGGGCAATGTCGTGGATGTATTCATGATATTTTCAACACATATCACTAATTTGCATCAACCATGCCCATCCGAAATGTATCAAGGAGCCAACCAGCGCAGGCCAGAAATCGGGAGAACATGGATGCATGACATGGACGTATGACCTGCCTGGCTGTATCCGCGGAATCTATGCCAGCTTAGCAAGTCGAACCGTGTTGGAGCTACGCGTTGGAGTTCGAACGGTGTTCGAGTTTTCGCGTTTTTTCGCGTACCAGCACTATAGGCAGCATCTGGTTTACTATTTGCTGCCTGCCTGGACGAAATGGTTATGATCGACAGGATATGCACACGATTGCCGACTGTAATCACCGTGCAAGTATTCATGATCACCGACACAGAGCTCTCGCCCAAATGTCCAGCATTCGGCACACAGTGCTTATTGTGATATGACGGCCGGGCGAATAAGGCTAGTTGGCATGCGGATACTACTATACATAACAGCTATCAGATCCTGTCGTTATCATTCATATGCATATGCAATAATGATGCTGAGACACACAAGAATAAAGTTGAATTTAATCCTCACACGCATGAGGGCATTCATCATTACCCATATTGGATGACCTTTCGTACAGCGGCGATTGGCAGAGAGCCGGCGATCGCAGCGGCTTGCTGGCCTCTAGGAAAATTTGCACAGCTGATCACGTGACGTTGCTTTAAGCTGAACCGGCTAGGTCTTGCCCTGAACGTTCGCCAGCCATGGTAACGGCATATGCTACCCATTTCCACTAATTCCATATGCACGTCCATGTCGCGAGTCGACAAACGCGGATAAAATACAGGCAGCCTCGAGCTTCCACGGTCCGGAAAATCCAGACTTCAGGCCTGCGCCAGCTGGATGTCTCTTGAAATGAGTGGTACATGCACGACCGAGGCATGATGCTCATAACTTCTTTCGTCCCGTTCTACCTAGTTACTACACTTGCATCGATGCTGGCGGCATTATCGTCTAGCGGCGCCGGGCCTTGACCATGCATTCATACGTCAATGGTGTCTGCCCCCGGGAAGTAATCACTAGTAAGTTAATTGTCATTATCAATTTTATCTTTCGATGGAAACAATTGCGGTCGAGGTCATGCCAATGCGTTGGTGCTCATCACGTAACATTTATCCGCAAGGTCCTGGCAAGCTTACTTTTATTTTCATTCCCACTTTTTTTTCATTCCCACCGCCCACCGCCAGCACCCGCCTTTTACTGCCAACTGCCCAAGAACTGCCATGCAAAATTGCCAGTGCCACACTCGAAGGCATCTGCCGCCCGTCACGAGCGAGCTTCCAGCTCTTTCTCAGGGCGAGGCTACTTGGCGCCAGTCGCCAGGCAAGCGCCAGCTCGACAGCGGTGGCCAGTACAACTCGCACCGCTGCGTACAGCGCTGAGCTCACTAGCCCGCTCGCTCGCGGGTTATGTATATTGCGCTTGCGGCAACGCGCTCGCCATGGTCGACCGAGCTTGGCGCTACCAAGCGGCCAGATAGTAGGCCGAGCTGGTCTTGTTGGTTTGTGCCGCCAACCATGGGGGGAGGGAACGGGCAAAAGTCTGCCAAGGCGCGCGAGAGGAAACTAGCGGCAGCCCAGAAGTCTGCCGCTGGTGAGTAAAGAGACACATAATGATTAATTCCGTCTCGGGGTAATATTACGTGCCTGCATGCGAATGATCATGCAGAGCTTCTACACAGCGACAGATAACATTTATAACTGTTACATAAGCGAATACTGGACACGAGGTTTCGAGAGCTACTTTGTGGCAATGTGAACCCCTTTTGGAATTTTTTTTGGCCCGCAGGAATATTATTACCGAAAGTCATGGGGCAGTAGCACGTACGGACTAAACGGGCTCTGTTTTATGGCCGCCGCACTGATAATCTTCTTCTTTAATACCTCGGTCTACTCACTGCAGGTAGCCAGTTGAAGACCAACGAAGCAGCTATGACCCTGAAGGTGCGTAGTCGCCCTTTCTTTTCCCAAGAACCAATCCTAATATGTGTGTCATTTTGCCAGGCATTCTGCGTAGTTGTTATGGCGGGCTCCGTCGATTGGTTAGAGGCTTGCACTTTTTATCCGTTACGGGCGCACAAAGTAACGCAAATGTTCCGCCCGTATTTGCTAAATAATGGCGTTGTTTCGCCGTTTTCTCGGGGGGGGGGGGGGGGGGGGGGGGGCAAAAATTACGTTCTCTGTTGGTTTTGCAGTGCAAGATCTGCCTCCAGCAGTTCATGTGTACTTCGGCGGAAGTCAAGCTGCGAGAGCACTCTGACGCCAAGCATCCAAAGCTGAAGTTCGAGGACTGCTTTCCACCATCATCTTAACTGCTTCCCGACATGGGTTGAAGGTTTGAACATTTCCACCCTATTTCCCCCTTGATACTATGGCGGGGCTACAGGGAAGTAAAGGGGCGAGGCTGCATTAGCCCGAGCGCAAGGAAACGATAAATATCCCCCTGACCGGGATCTGGCTGGGATTGCGAATTGTTCAGGCTGGCATTGCGTTGTGATGGATTGCAGCTTTGGTGGTCCACAGGCAAATGAACTTACTAGACATAAGTGGTATAGCCCATTTGGATGGCTGAAGGAATCATGTCGAGTATGCCCAGCATGGCACACATGCCGGCAGCTGGCCTTTGTTGAATGCATGGCCATCCTAATTGAGATGAACTATACATAAGTCCGAACCATCTTGTGATTAGTACTGCTCCGTTGACGTCTGGGCACACAAGCCACTGCTGGCAAGCCTGTGATTGAGGTAAGCATTCCTAGACACGTGGCGGTCCAACATTGTGTAAGGACTACATTCGTCGTTTGAGAGGGAAAGACGTTGTATCTAAGACGCTGCTTTAATGGTTGCCCTACCCGTGGGGATAGCGTCTACTCGAGATCTTCATGCTCGCTCATGCTCGTTTTGAGCCAGAGTGGAGTAATATTTAATAATGACAAGTGCTTAATTTGTGAATCAACAAAATTATCTCTTTGTTCCATCAGCATAAAAAAGTTAATGAAGGGGATGGGATATGCGCGAATTTTTTGGAAAATTCGCGACACTGTCCGAGGCACCGTCCATACCGCGAAAAGTGCGTGCACGGTGCACGCACCCCTTGCGGAAGTGGCCATGGCGACTGCGTTGAGGCGAAATTACCACAATATAATAGGTTGTCTCCTTGACAATAGGGCAAGCGAAATGCAAAAGTTGTGCTCGAACCTAAAAGACGATAAGTTTATGATGTTCGTTTGTGGTGGAAATCAGCTGGTTTACAATATCGCTGTTGTTTTTTATTTTCCATCGGCATGGGGGGTAATCTGAATTTTTTGGTCGCGCGGAATGAAATAGAATTCATGATAGCAGCAGTAAAATCGCGGTTTTGGCCCGGGTTGTTCTGCCCGTGAAGTGCTCAGGCATGCATTAATATCGGTTGCATTGCGTCGTAAACCGAGTGGGTGCTTTTTGCCAGATTTTCGGCCATTATCGGTAGGTAACTGTTCTGACATTTTTGCCCCCATGCTACTCACTGGTGAGCTGGACATGTCGGCTGTCCGCCTCCCCCGCGCGCGGGGGAAGGCTGGCCCGGCACCCGTGCTCCTCACCTTTAAGTACATGGCGGACAAGCTGTCATTCCTTAAATGCCGCAAGAAGCTCTCGGAGCTAGACTCGCTTCACGCTGGACGACGACTTGACCCTGGCCCAGCAACAGCGGCGACGCGAGCTATGGCCGACCTACCTTCAGCTCCGGCAGAGCGCAAGGGGGAAGCCGGTATACTGGAGGGGGGCTGTCACGTCCGTGATCATTTACGTCCGTGCACTCAAGAAGTTACGCGGTTGCCGTAATCGGAATCGTTACCGACGTTTGGTTGGTTCCGATTCAGTAGGCCGCAGGCTTTGTTCCTTGGGCCGGTGTGGAGCGCCGCGCCGGAAAGGCCTGAATTTCTAGAGTGACAGTCTTAGGTGACCTGACTTAGGTTTAGGCGCAAGACTTTGGGGCGCAAAGCCTTGGTGGCTTGCGCAATATTCCGGTGCGTGACATTTGGCAGTTACGAATCTTTTGTATTGTCCAGACGGAATGATGTTCAGTCCATCGGACAAAGCTAGATACGCAGATCGTAGTGTGCGGTGTGCTGGCTCGCACGTGGGTGTCGAACAGACTTGCTCTGCATTTTGCTGGCAGTCTAACTGCACGTCAGGCGGCTTGCTGGCAAATGCGACAGCGCATGGATGCCGGGATTTTTGGAGGTATTTAGGAGCACGGCAGCGGCCATGGTGGTCGTTGTTCGCTCGTTACTCTCCCTCACAACTTGGTGTTGTCGTCAAGGGGTTTAATAGTGGAACAATCCGGAGCAGCCCCCGAGAGTGGTTGCAATGAGTAATTGTCATGAGATTGGTTGACGGAAGTGATAACTGTTTGGTTTCGTCAAGATGATGTGTGTATTGTGGGCGAGACTCGGGAAGGAACCCGGTCGTCGTTGGCCAGTGAGCCATAGCTGGGGTAAGCGGGATAGGTAGACAGGATAGGGGGCGCTAAAGGACACTGCCAGCCGTAAGCCAAGCGGAGCAGTGTGGCGTCACCCGAGGCCTGCTAGGTTATCAAGAACCGCTTAGCCTTATTTGGACAGTGACGCACAAGTACGACATTATACGACTAGACAACACTTGTATTCTTGTCGATGTCTTTTGAAATTAAATGTGAATGGTTTGGTTGCTTTCCAAATATATAAAGCATCATGGTTTTATTCTACACCTGGCTGGCTACGGAATTGCCTGTCATGAGGTCGGCGGCCAAGTATGTCCGTGACCTGCATCTCTCACAGGATTTTAACGAGCGAACAACCCTTGGCGGGTTCAGTTCGGCCAGCCCGAGCCGGAGGTATACCCAAGGTGCTTGCAGGGTCGAGCACTTGGAAGAGGATTAAGCTTATCCTGTAAAAAGCTATGAAGCGGATTAGGCTTATCCTTGAAAAAGCCATGAAGAGGATTATGCTTATCCTTGAAAAAGCACTGAAGAGGTTATTGCTTAGCCTATTTGAAAAGCATGTGTGGTCCTGTCGTGGGAATTTTTTTTCCCTATGTGATCCTCTTTTTGACTTTTTGGCTCTTCATTTTTTCGAGCTAAAAAGTGGGGGGGAATATAGTGGATCACACACAAGAGTACTCTATTGCTATGGATATGCCTTCCAAGTGATAGGCTAGGATATAATGGCACGCAAACGCGACAGCTGTCACGTCCGTGATCATTTACGTCCGTGCACTCAAGAAGTTACGCGGTTGCCGTAATCGGAATCGTTACCGACGTTTGGTTGGTTCCGATTCAGTAGGCCGCAGGCTTTGTTCCTTGGGCCGGTGTGGAGCGCCGCGCCGGAAAGGCCTGAATTTCTAGAGTGACAGTCTTAGGTGACCTGACTTAGGTTTAGGCGCAAGACTTTGGGGCGCAAAGCCTTGGTGGCTTGCGCAATATTCCGGTGCGTGACATTTGGCAGTTACGAATCTTTTGTATTGTCCAGACGGAATGATGTTCAGTCCATCGGACAAAGCTAGATACGCAGATCGTAGTGTGCGGTGTGCTGGCTCGCACGTGGCTGTCGAACAGACTTGCTCTGCATTTTGCTGGCAGTCTAACTGCACGTCAGGCGGCTTGCTGGCAAATGCGACAGCGCATGGATGCCGGGATTTTTGGAGGTATTTAGGAGCACGGCAGCGGCCATGGTGGTCGTTGTTCGCTCGTTACTCTCCCTCACAACTTGGTGTTGTCGTCAAGGGGTTTAATAGTGGAACAATCCGGAGCAGCCCCCGAGAGTGGTTGCAATGAGTAATTGTCATGAGATTGGTTGACGGAAGTGATAACTGTTTGGTTTCGTCAAGATGATGTGTGTATTGTGGGCGAGACTCGGGAAGGAACCCGGTCGTCGTTGGCCAGTGAGCCATAGCTGGGGTAAGCGGGATAGGTAGACAGGATAGGGGGCGCTAAAGGACACTGCCAGCCGTAAGCCAAGCGGAGCAGTGTGGCGTCACCCGAGGCCTGCTAGGTTATCAAGAACCGCTTAGCCTTATTTGGACAGTGACGCACAAGTACGACATTATACGACTAGACAACACTTGTATTCTTGTCGATGTCTTTTGAAATTAAATGTGAATGGTTTGGTTGCTTTCCAAATATATAAAGCATCATGGTTTTATTCTACACCTGGCTGGCTACGGAATTGCCTGTCATGAGGTCGGCGGCCAAGTATGTCCGTGACCTGCATCTCACAGGATTTTAACGAGCGAACAACCCTTGGCGGGTTCAGTTCGGCCAGCCCGAGCCGGAGGTATACCCAAGGTGCTTGCAGGGACGAGCACTTGGAAGAGGATTAAGCTTATCCTGTAAAAAGCTATGAAGAGGATTAGGCTTATCCTTGAAAAAGCCATGAAGAGGATTATGCTTATCCTTGAAAAAGCACTGAAGAGGTTATTGCTTAGCCTATTTGAAAAGCATGTGTGGTCCTGTCGTGGGAATTTTTTTTCCCTTGTGATCCTCTTTTTGACTTTTTGGCTCTTCATTTTTTCGAGCTAAAAAGTGGGGGGGAATATAGTGGATCACACACAAGAGTACTCTATTGCTATGGATATGCCTTCCAAGTGATAGGCTAGGATATAATGGCACGCAAACGCGACAGCTGTCACGTCCGTGATCATTTACGTCCGTGCACTCAAGAAGTTACGCGGTTGCCGTAATCGGAATCGTTACCGACGTTTGGTTGGTTCCGATTCAGTAGGCCGCAGGCTTTGTTCCTTGGGCCGGTGTGGAGCGCCGCGCCGGAAAGGCCTGAATTTCTAGAGTGACAGTCTTAGGTGACCTGACTTAGGTTTAGGCGCAAGACTTTGGGGCGCAAAGCCTTGGTGGCTTGCGCAATATTCCGGTGCGTGACATTTGGCAGTTACGAATCTTTTGTATTGTCCAGACGGAATGATGTTCAGTCCATCGGACAAAGCTAGATACGCAGATCGTAGTGTGCGGTGTGCTGGCTCGCACGTGGGTGTCGAACAGACTTGCTCTGCATTTTGCTGGCAGTCTAACTGCACGTCAGGCGGCTTGCTGGCAAATGCGACAGCGCATGGATGCCGGGATTTTTGGAGGTATTTAGGAGCACGGCAGCGGCCATGGTGGTCGTTGTTCGCTCGTTACTCTCCCTCACAACTTGGTGTTGTCGTCAAGGGGTTTAATAGTGGAACAATCCGGAGCAGCCCCCGAGAGTGGTTGCAATGAGTAATTGTCATGAGATTGGTTGACGGAAGTGATAACTGTTTGGTTTCGTCAAGATGATGTGTGTATTGTGGGCGAGACTCGGGAAGGAACCCGGTCGTCGTTGGCCAGTGAGCCATAGCTGGGGTAAGCGGGATAGGTAGACAGGATAGGGGGCGCTAAAGGACACTGCCAGCCGTAAGCCAAGCGGAGCAGTGTGGCGTCACCCGAGGCCTGCTAGGTTATCAAGAACCGCTTAGCCTTATTTGGACAGTGACGCACAAGTACGACATTATACGACTAGACAACACTTGTATTCTTGTCGATGTCTTTTGAAATTAAATGTGAATGGTTTGGTTGCTTTCCAAATATATAAAGCATCATGGTTTTATTCTACACCTGGCTGGCTACGGAATTGCCTGTCATGAGGTCGGCGGCCAAGTATGTCCGTGACCTGCATCTCTCACAGGATTTATATAGTGGATCACACACAAGAGTACTCTATTGCTATGGATATGCCTTCCAAGTGATAGGCTAGGATATAATGGCACGCAAACGCGACAGGGCGGTCATCCACGTTGACCACAAGCCCTGGCAGCCCCCTCCTGCCACCTCAGACTAGGGAATATATACCAGTAGTGCAGATTAGTCAGGCTTAGCCTAGCATGTGGCCCACGCGCATGTGCGCCCATAATGGCCCCCATGGATGACGCCTTCAGAATTTAGCCACGCCCTGCCTATAATGGGACCCCCATGGATGTCGCATTAAGAATTTAGCCATGCTATGCCACGTAGAGAGATGCTCTCTGTCGAGAAGCCATGCCCTAGCTCTTGTATCAAAGAGACAACCAGCGCAGGCCAGAAATCGGGTAATCTTGTATAGCCATGATGATCTTCCCCCACATGACATACTCCCCCTTAGCTGGGCATAGTGTGAAGATCATGAGGGTGCAGGTGCCCTGCATGGTGCACTGACCTAGAGCAAGGGTAGCTTACATTCCGGCACCCTTGCAGGAAGTAGCCCAGAATGTATTAAAAGCCATATGCCCCTTCTCAGGGATATGTGCTACATGTACTCCCAACGGAGTCATGTTTCTAATTAATAAATAAATAAATTAATTAATTAATTAACTGTTCTGACCTGCGCAGTGCGTGTGTCTGACCTGTTCATGTAAGAACGGCTGTTGTTGCGCACCGGGGCGCGAGGGATTTATACGAGGGCAAGGTACCTAGCTAGATTTGTGGCGAATGTTAATACAAGAGCTAGGGCATGGCTTCTCAACAGAGAGCGTCTCTCTGCATAGGCTTAGCATGGCTAAATTCTTAGTGCAACATCCATGGGAGGTCCCATTATAGGCATGGCATGGCTAAGTAAGTGTTGAAGGCATCATCCATGGGGGCCATTATGGGCGCGATTGCGCGTGGGCCACATGCTAGGCTAAGCCTGACTAATCTACACTACTGGTATATATTCCCTAGTCTGAGGTACGTGTGGATGACCGCACGTTAGCTGCTGGAATACATGGCGGTGCAGGTGCACCATGTGCACCCAGAGTAGGTGGCTGTTTACATCCCCCACCTGCAGGTTGTAGCCCGGAATGTATTAAAAACCATATAGCCCCCCTTCTCAGGGCCATGTGTTACGTATACTCCCAACGGAGTTATCAAGGAGACAACCAGGTTATATTCTGATTTGGCACGCCGCAAAGGTGAAAACCATTTGCGTTCAGGGCCGGTCTGCGGAAAACGCGGAAAAACGCGATCTGCAAATGAATCCAGGCCGGAATCGAACTGGGGACCTCTCGCACCAATTTAATTTGCTGACTATAGGACGGACGTCTCCGGATCCTAGGGCATCGCCAGCTGACACCTACAGTCATCCGCAAAAGTTCTCCTTTCCGGGGAGTGATGCAAGCCTTTCGGATTCGGTACCTACTAGATAAATCATTTGAGATCTGTGTGTAGGAGTACTACACACGTGTCTGCACTCGAGACTTGTTCAGTCTCGAACCGTGAGACGGGCTGAACACGGCTGGAACCTTCTTGAGAGGAACCAGGTTATGTTCTTAATTAATTAATCAATTAATTAATGCAATGCTCACACGGCCCGACATATTGCACCCATAGGGGATGCCCCTGATCGTTTAGTTAGAGGGGTCCGATTGAGCACCCTGTGGCCGGCATGCCTGTGGCGTGAGGGAAGGGGGGGTTCTCTGCCCCCGGCCAGGCTACCCGTTGTGCACACTCAGGGATTGAAAGCACTTTGGTGCTCCGTGACTACCCAATGGGAGCACGTGTTTAATTTATGAATTAATTAATGCAATGCTCACATGCACGGGACATATTACACACAGGGGATGCCCCGGATCGTTTAGTTAGACTGGTCCGAGTGAGCACCCGGCCTGTGGCATGCCTGTGGCGTGAGGGAAGGGGTCTCTGCCCCCCTACCCCTTGTGCACACTCAGGGATTAAAAGCACTAAGGTGCTCCGTGCCTTCCCAACGGGAGCACGTGTTTAATTTAGTTTTATTTTTAATGCCATCCACTCACATTTCAGCACTGGTGCACCCACAGTTATGCCAGACCTTTCCTCGTGAGTACTTTCGATTGCAGCTGTGGCTTGCCTCCGGGCATGAGGGAAGACGGGTGTATCCGCCCACTTCCCGGTGTGCAACATACAGGGATGAAAAGCACTTCAACTCTGTATCATTACAAGTGCTCCGTGCCTCCCCAACGGGAGCGTGTGTTTAATTGATTAATTAACTACTTAACCCATGTTATTTGGCAGGCGCTTCTTCCCGAGCTCCATCTCTAAAAATTCTGCCAACGGCGGGACTGGCTGCCTGTGCACGTATTCCGGCAGCAACGGAGGCCTGCCACCGCTGGCGATGAACGTAGCAGCGGACAGGGCAACGATCCCAGGTGAGACTCCCAAGGGCGCGGGCCGGAATGGCCCCGTCTGCTGCTGAGCCGGCCTGAAATCTGGAGCATTACGACTTGCGCCGGGCGCCGTGTCACTACACTGTGACCGCCAAGCCTCTGTCAGGAAGCCACGTGGATCCATCGGCTGGTTCTCTTCTCGGGCACCGATCAAGCCAAATATGGAAAACTCCTGGGGCCCTACAAGTCGTTGATGAGCCCATGTTTGCATACCCGAGATACCCACGTTCTGGCCCGTCCCCTGTCTCATGCCCGCAGTGTACGCACTCTCATCTGCACGGACAGATGTAACTCCTGGCCCAAACTGCTGGACATGACTGGGCATCCCCGCAGAGCCGCCCGCCAGCTCGCGCGTCTGCGGCCGCGGGCATGACACACTGGGCAAGACATCGTCACCGTCATCATCGCTACTGCCCACCATAATTGGTTCTGAACGGCAGCCCTGGGGGGAGTGGCTCACAAGGGGGGGCGAAACCACAGGGCCAGGTGGCGACACCACGGTCCTCCCCTGTGCAGCGCTGAGCGGACTCGCCATGTCGGACGTTGCCTTCATGGACCAGACACCTCCCTTGTCCACTACCACCATTGATGTGCCCTGAGAGTGACCGCCGTTACCGCCATCCCTGCTCTCCTGCACACCCGCCGGATCCTCTGAGGTGGCACTGTCGGCCCTCACGCGTTTGGTGGGGCGAATCCCGCCCTCTTCACCGCCACCTCCACAGCCACCCTCACTGCCCTCCTCGCGCTTCACCGGGTCCTTCCTTAGCATGACCCCCTGGGGCGGCCCGCCAAGGTCTCTCCCCGTGCCTGCGCCCCCCACTGCCTCTTGCTTGACCGCCACCTGTCCCCGCGATACGTTCGCTGCCCCCTCCCCGCTCCCTGCCGCCTTGCCGGCCCCATCCCCCACCAGAGCCCCCCCCACTGTGTGCCTCCCACGACCCAACGCCGCATTCATTGGGGCAAGATCATCGCCACCGGGCGCCCCACCCTCGTCCCCCTCACGTCCCGCTGGAGACATTGCTTCCCCGGCGAGCTGAGCCGCGCCCCTGGTAGGCGGAATTAACCCATCCGGCCCCTTCAGACTTGCTGTAATGGCCGCCAGCTGGCCGTCACGGCCCCGGTTGTCCCTGGGGGCCTCAATTTTCATGCCTTGACCCTGGCTATCCTGCTCCCCCTTTACCGAAGTGGGCAGAGTGTGTGCGGAATACATGTCACCAGGTGCACCTTCTTGCCCATCGGCACGTCCGGGCTGCGCTGACCTGACATTGCTGGCAGCGAAAGGGACAGATGGCGTGCTGGCAGCTGCCGCGGCGACCGCATGCTTGCAATTGTCACTGGTGGCACCCGCCGGCGCCTCCAACGGCCACTCGGGCATCTCACAGTCGGCCTTGTCCTCAGCCTTGCTCACATTGGTGGGCGGTTCTGGGGGCTGGGAGACCTCCCGCTGGTCCCCTTTCCTCTCCCTTTCCCCTTGGTGCTGTTGCTGCTGCTGTGGTTGCTGCTGCTGCTGCTGCTGCTGCGGTGGCGGCGGCGGCGGCGGTGGCGGCGGCGGCGGCGGAGGAGGAGGCGGCGACAGCGGTTGCTGATCCTGCCCCTGCCCCTCCTGCTTCTCCTCCTGCCGTTGCTCCTGCCCTTGCTCCTGCCCTTGCTCCTGCCGTTGCTCCTGCCGTTGCTCCTGCCCTTGCTCCTGCCCTTGATCCTGTCCTGGCGGGCCCTTGCTCTCTTCGCTCCGCTCCCGTGCCTGGTGTGCGTCCCACCGCTGCCTGCACCGCTCACGCCACGCCACCCGGACCGCCACCTCCCTTTTCCACCGCTCCCACTCCGCCTCCGCCGCGTGCTGCTGCCGCAAGAGCCCTTGCAACGCCGCTTCCTGCTCCCGTTCCCGGCTCGCCTGCCCCTTGGCCTCGGCACCGACACGATTGAACATGACGGGGGGGCCCTTGAGGCAAAGCTCGCGCGCCGCAAGGATGTCGGCCGGCGTCACCGCAACGCTGGACCGGCCACGTGCCGAGATAGGTATGCCCAGCGCCGTGAAGTAACCCTTGAACGTCATCAATGGGCTCAGGTAAGGGGTGGACCGACGCGGCCCCGGATCCAACGGGACACCCTCCGCAGCACCTTTCTCCGCCGCCCGTTTGGCCAGCGCTGCTTTCTCCCCGGATTCCTTGGCCCTTCGTTCCGCGTCCGCGACGTCCGCCTCAGCCCGCGTGACCGCCGCCTGCAGGCCGACACGCACACGCTCCTTTTGGCGCGCACGCCGGCGTCGCCACCTGTCGCGCGACGCGGCGAATTCAGCGGATACCGGCCGGTCACGCCATTCGTCACCCTCCCCTTCGGCACCAGCCCCACCTGCGACCGCACCCCCGTCGCTGCCGCTGTCAGAGTCGAGCGCCCGCATCTGTGCCCGCAGGTTGGCCTCCACGTTGTACACGACCTGCTTGCGTGCACGCATGCCGCGGCCGAGTGCGGAGCGTTCCTGCATCTGCATCTGCTCCCACCGCCACCGCAGCAACGCGTCCCAGCCGCTGTCCCTGGCATCCGCACCCTCTCCCTCTGCTTCCCCAGCCCCCTCCTCGCCTGCCTCCTCCTCCACGCCCTCCTCCTCATTCCTCCCTTCCCCGCCCTCCTCGTCCATCCCAACGGGCCGCGCCCCCTCGCCTCCCTCCTCCTCCACCTCCTCCCACACCTTGTCGTTGGCGGTGACCGACCCCAGAAGGCCACCCTGTGCATCCCCCTGGCCCCCCGCCTCCTCGTCCTCCACCACTCGGCGGTCCAACAGCCGCGTCAGCCTCTCCTCATCCCACACGACCCGCGCACGCCGCTCCGCTACCCCCCCACTTGGGCCCCCCTCCACCCCTGTCCCTGCCAGGCCACCGCTGCCATCCTTGCTCAGAGCACCTGCTGCAGCACCCACGCTCATGCTGGCGCCGCCCGCGTCCTTCCCCCCTGGTGTCGCGTCCGCAGCCCCCTGTTCCAAATTTAAAACCGGCGTCTTCTCCATGCCCAGACTGGGCTCCGCGAACAGCTCGTCAGTGCCCCACTTGAGCACGTCCTCCACCTGCGTGGCGCTGGCGGCCGAGGGCTTCTGGAACAGCCGGTCAAGCGCCAGCTTGCGCTTGGCCAGCGACAATATCCGCTCCTCCACGCTGGCGCGCGTCACCAGCCGGTAGACCAGCAGCCGCTTGCTCTGGCCGATGCGGTGGGCGCGGTTCATCGCCTGGATATCCGCGTGGGGGTTGAAGTCGCTATCATAGATTATGACTGTGTCTGCGGTCGCCAGGTTTATGCCCAGACCGCACGCGCGCGTGGACAGAAGAAAGATGAAGCGGTTGGGGTCGCCATTGAACCGTTGGATCGCCGCCTGCCGCTGGGGGACCGCGAAGGAGCCGTCCACTCGTTCGTAGCTGTTGTGGCCGAACGCGTGGGCCACGTACTCCTCCAGTATGTCCAGCAGGCGCGTCATCTGCGAGAAGATCAGCACGCGGTGGCCCCCCGCCTTGAGCCGCGAGAGCAGCGTGTCGAGCAGCGCGAGCTTCCCGCTGGCCTCGATGCGGAGCTTCTGCGCGCGGATGCTGGCTTTACTCCCGTGCAGATCCGGTTCGACGCCGGGGAGCAGGTACGGGTGGTTGCACACCTTGCGCAGCTGCATGAGGATGTTGAGGAGGGACGCGTGTCGCCCGCTGCCCTTGGTCCCGCCGCGCAGGTACTCGTAGTTCTTCGTCAGGATGGCCTTGTAATAGTCCACCTGGCGTTGGGAGCGGGAAAGGGGCAAGAGGCAATGTGCGATAGACCGCCGGGCATTTGGCGGCGTACCAACATTCAAATAAACAGGGGAATAGGTGCTGAAGCTAAGGTCCATTGGAGTGCCTTCCTACCAGAGAAACAACTTTATTACAATAAGTGTGTGCAGGCTTTAACAGTTGAGCCTAGCCACACCCTCAAAATCATGGTACAAGTAATTGTCAAGTTAGGCCAGTTCACCATGCTGGGGCCCAGCACATGCCCCCTTGGTCCAATCTTGTTCCCAACAGCGGCGAGGGTGGGTGGGTGGGAGCTGCAAAAAGGCCTCCATACATTCAACACACCACTCGTAAGTACGGTGTGAAAATGAAAAACAAAGCACATGTCCCAAGGCGCCGCGCCCCCCTCAAGTAAGGGCGGGCACGGTTGCCAGTAGGCACTAGTACCGGCGCAACGCTGGTCCCCTTCTCTCTAGTCGTATGTAACAACAAGCACCTCACATGGTGTAGGTGACGTACGGTAGAGCTACGCTACAGGCGGCAGGTCGGCCCCCTTTGAGCCTGCCGCAACATAACTATAAAATGAGCAGATAGCTCAAAAACTATCAAAGAAAAATTAAAAGTGAAAAATTACGTTATAATATATATAGTCTACTCACATGCATCTGATGTCGCCGCACCCAACCCAACCGACCTGCAGCGGCGTGGGCTCCACCCACCACCTCCTCAATGGATACTGCCATCATGCAATCCTACATCAAGACTTTCCTGTTAATGAGACCCACCTGCAGGGGCGTGAGCTCAACCACCACCTCGCGCTCCACCTTGGGTGGGATGTTCTTGACCGCGTCCCGCTTCAGCCGCCGCAGCATGTGGCTGGCCACCATCCCTTTGAGCGTCTCGATCTGCTGCCCCACGCTCTCGCCCGCGTGCTCCGCCTGGAATGCCTCCAGGGTGGGGAAGTCCCCCCGCTGGAGGAACGAGAAGAGGTTGAACAGCTCGCCGATGTTGTTCTGGAGCGGCGTGCCGGTGAGCAGCACGCGGTGGCGGAACTGGAACTTGGACAGCTCCAAAAATAGCCGGCTGGCCGAATTCTTCAGCCGGTGGCCCTCGTCCACGACCAGCACGTCCCAGGGGATGCGTCGCAGCTCGGTGGCATCCGCCAGAATCATCTCGTAGCTCGTCAGCATGACGTGGAACTTGTACACGCCCGCCAGCGGCTCCGCCGTCCGGCTGACCAGGTTGTCCGAGGACACAAACTCCAGCCGGCGGATCAGCGCGCGCGAGGCCGCCGAGCCGTGGTACTCGACTACGTTGAGCTGCGGGGCCCAGAGCGACATCTCGGCCACCCAGTTGGGCATCGTGGACAGCGGCACGAGGACGAGCGATGGGAGCACGCCACGTGTCTCATGACGGATGGCGGAGAGGAAGCAGGTCGCCGAGATCGTCTTGCCCAGTCCCATCTCGTCGGCCAGAATAACGTGCCGCTTGTGGCGGTAGGCGCGCCGCAGCCAGTTGAGTGCCTCCATCTGATGGGGGAACAGCTCCCCCCCCTTGATGAACGAAGGCTGCTCACTGTACGGCTGGAAGTGATTACTGCCGCCGGTACCCTTGGCCCCCTCCTTCCCCTTGCCCTTGGCGCCCGCTTTCCCTTTGCTCTTCTTGTCCTTGGCCGAACGCTGGCCATCATACTCCGCCGCTGGGCCCCCCTCGCCCCCATCCTTGTCATCGGCTGCCTTCCCCTCCCCCCCCCCCCCTCTCCGCCCTCCCCCCTCACATCCCCTTCGGCCCCGATCCCCTCACTCATCAGCTTGAGAAGAGCTTCCTCTGGGTCCTTGGCGCCCCCTGGCCGGCTCATCTCCCTCAGCACCCGCTTCTCCAGCGCCTTGACCTGCGCCTCAAACGCATCGTAGGCCTCCACCAGTTGCGCCGTGTCGGGCCACGACCGCAAGAAGGCCTCCTCCTCCCAGGTGCACTTGTCATACATGAGCCCGTGCCACTTGACACACATCTCTGATGAGGACGACGAGGACGGCACGGCCGGTGTTGATGCTGCCCCAACCGCCGCTGGTGTTGATCCTGCACCGGATGATGACGACCCTGGCCGGCTCGTAGGCCCAATACCACCGGCGCCGCTGCCACCACCAGCGTTGCCGCTGCCACTGGCTGCCGCACCCGGCTTCAGGGCCGCGCCGCCCTTGCGCGCGACCACCCGTTGCGGGCGGCGCCACGCGGCCTCCTCCACAATCAGCGCACATCGGCCGTACTTGGCCAGGTAGTTCTGGAGCTTGCGTTTGGCCATGGAGACGAGCGAGTCCTCGCCCACCCAGCAGCAGCAGATATGCGCTAGGCCCTCAAACTTGACCAGGAACTGCCACTCGCTCTCGTCATCCTCGTCCTCATCTGGCCCCCCCTCGGCGCCATCGGGCCGGCGCACCTCCAACATGACACGCACGGTTTGTCTTGCACCTCCTCCTCCCCCCCTGGCCTGCTCCCCTTGCCGCGTGCTGCCCTCAGTCCCCCCCGCATCCTCCCCCGGACCCTCTTCCCTTGAACCCTCTGCCCTTGGAGTCGTGCACGACGATCCTCGCGCAGCAGCGCCCGCCTCACCATCTCCCATCTCCACATCCCCCAGCGCGGGGTCAGCCGCTGAAGAGAGTTGTACCCCACCCGTGCTTCCGCCATCCCTGACTTGCCCGCCACCCTTCTCGCATCCGTCCCCGGCACTTGCGGCCACATCGATGCCGGCTTGGTCACTGACCACCAGGCGCACCGCCACCCAGAGCGGGTCATCGGACTGCGCCGCCGCCTCCTTGTCACCCCGCCGGGGTAGTCGGAACACGGGGGACTCTTGCGGGGTCTTGGGGACAGATGGTGGCACCCCGCCCTTCATGGTCAGCCGGGTGATGGCGGTGACAACAGGGACCCCCTCGGGGGCGTCTTCTCTCGCGCGGCAGCCCAGAATGGCCTCCACCTGTGGCCCCGCACGCAAATGACCGAAACAGCACGAATCACGTACCCCCGCACACGAATGACAGAAATAAGAGGAACCACACAAAGTCGCAAGAAAAACCGAGGATCGATATGAGGGAGCATGCACTCGCACCAACGGGAGTGCGTTGTCCACAGACAAAGGGGGCGGCGCAGGGTGTGATGGACGCCAGCGGCTGCAACACGCCCTCCAAAACTGCTGGCATATACAATTATTGACAAATGATCGGACACACATCCTGCACACCAGCACGCCTGCAAAGGGGGGGGGGACCTGCAGCGATGCTGGACTCTTCCCTGTTCGCCTAGGTCACAAGACACACTACCAGTATTAGGGTAGACCCTGGGCATGCAGGTACAGGTACACTGCCGTGCACATCATGGCACGGGTGTGCACGTGCATGCAGGCAGCAGCCATGCACACGGATGAGGCAGGCACTGCTGCCTCAGTGCCTATCTACCCGATACCTGAGGCGCCAGGGCCAAATGTACAAGGGCCTCCACCCATTCTCAGTACTCCATGCAGAGCAGGGACCAGGCGAACAACTGAAAGGCCGGGCAAACGTCCTCCTCGCATGGATGCGGAGCTCACCTGTGCTCCGGCCACGCCGTTGCCCGCACCTTCCCCGTCCAGATCCACCTTGGGGCGGCAGGTGGGGCACTCCCACTTGCCAGGGGGCAGCCGCTGGTGGAAAAGGGAGAGAAGCAATACAAGGAACAGCAATTGAAAAAGCCGTCACATTTGTAAGGCAGAGCTGTTTAACCATAAATCAGACGACTTGGCAAGAGATACTGCAGGTATCTGGTGGTCGAGTTATGAGACCGTTACATAAGCTACATCACTTAGCGTGGGACGGTTATTACCGCAGGTATCTGGTGGTCGAGTTATGAGACCGTTACATAAGCTCCATCACTTTGCGTGGGACGGTTATTACAGCGACTGCCTTGACGACCATGTGACACCAAAGGCGACGCTGATGACCCACAGGGAGCCATGCTGGATCACCAGAGGGCAGGCGCGAGCCCGCCCTGGCACTCCTACAACCGACTACTCCAAGTATTAAGGTGACGGTTCTGCCATGGGGCGGATGAAACTATCCAGGGGGAAACAGCCCATCGCTGCATGCTTGGCCACACAGAGGGCAATCCCATCGCTGCATGCTTGGCCACACAGAGGGCAATCCCATCGCTGCATGCTTGGCCACACAGAGGGCAAGCCCATCGCTGCATGCTTGGCCACACAGAGGGCAAGCCCAGTGACCAAGAACAAGGCCATCCTATGGCAGCACCTCGGATGAGGGGCGCGGGTGCTTACCTTGAGGGGTGGCTGCAAGCAGTCCAGGTGGAACACTTTGGGACAGCTGTCGCAGCACAGCAGCTTGCCACCGTCCAGGCAGACCGCGCAGAGCGAGGCGGACTGGAAAGACATGAGAAGCAAAAACCATAGATTTACGGCAACCACAGAATGACAACGGGTCAGCTTCCAGGTGGACAAAAGACGGAGCGAGTGCTACCGCATGACCTGCAAAAAGGTTCTGCCACCCTTGGTTGCGGTTTCCTTCATGTCAGGAGGTCTACATGGTCCCTGGCACCAAAGCAGATACTAGGGGGACGGATTTGGAGGTACATGAAGCAGCTAAGAGATGGACCAGGTTGTTCTCTACCCACTCTAACGTAAGGACAAGCAGGATAATCAGAATCTGACACAACCTGTCTCATGTAGGGAATGTTCCTGGCATACCTAAGCTACCAGGGGCCAAGCGGGGGCAGACGTCCACAGGTTGGGACCATTGGTAGGTCCCCCGACGCCTCCCACGCGGCACCGGCAGGATGTGCTCTCATCGGCAAGCATTCAAGTATACCCGTGCCTCGAAACTTACAAACACATTCAATAAGAGACACGCAGCTTACAGTACTTGATGTCTGTTTCGAACACGCCATGGACATTGGCAAGGACAAGCTGAACAACTAGCACTAACGCCAGAAACACTTCACGAATACCCACTTCGCTAACTCACCGTCTTGTATGGATCCTTCTTGTTGACGTACGGCTTCTCCTGCTCCTTCCCCTTGCCTTTCTTCTTCCCGGCATCCTTGTCCTGCCCCTTGTCCTGCCCCTTGCCCTTCCCCTTGTCCTTTCCTTTCCCCTTTCCCTTGCTGTCCTCGGAATCTCCCTCCTTGCCTGTCGCCCCACTCTTATTCTTGGCCTTTGCTTTCTTGTCCTCCTGGCCTTTCAGGCAGTGCCTTGCGGCCGCTGCGGCCGCGGCTGCCTCCGCCGCGGCTGCCAGGGACGGATCGCGCTCGATGCAGCGAGGGCAGAACCAGTCCCCCTCGGGCAGGTCCTCCTCCTGTGCAGCCCGGGAATGGGGCCATTGCCGACGCATGCCGACATCAATGCGTGCCATCACGAGTGCATGCCATCGCCAATCCATGCCATCATCACAAATGCATGCCATCCCAAATGCAATAACGGCGGCACGATGTACTTGTGAGCAGCTGCCACCCAACGACCTGCCCAGCAGTACCCTCCTACAGGTTCTCCCACCAAGAGGGCCCTTCCAAAACATGCAACACTTTCCATTTCATCAGCAAAACAAGCTCGCACCCTGGGAAAATCTGAGGCCTAAAACGTCGCCTCATTCACCCTGTAACATCAACACGGCTACAGAGTGCATGAAACTAACACTCGATAAGGGTGATGCCATGATAAAAAAATTGCAAATATGAACAATCAGAAAGGAAACCAACTCATCTCTAGTAAAAAGCCAGCGTCCGGGTCGCGCTTTGCTCACCACATTCCAGCACAACCGTGAACAGCCGCACCACTGTGCGGTGGCAGCACCACTGTGTGGTGGTGTGGCAGGGAAAATGAAGCCCCACGTGTGCCCACACGTACCTCCAGCGGGGGCTCCAGGCACGCTGCGTGGTAGACCTCTGGGCAGCCGTCGCACATGAGCAGGGAGCCTCCCATTACGCAGACATTGCAGAAAAAGTAATGCTGGAACACCACGAGGATGCAGGTGGGGAAGGGACCCCGCAAGACAAGGACAGGTGCCGGGCAGGCCAAGGACGAGCCAGCCAATGAGAAGGCACATGACAGGGTCGGGTAGGTGCTCCAAAGGTTAGAATGAGACAGCGCGCAGCAGCAAGCACACTGGAGAGGGGATGACACAGAAAGAAACACGACCTGGCACTGATTCGTGGTTGTCAACAAGTCGATTCCGGCCTCCCATTCCCTGCTTCCGATGCCGTTATTTCTGTGTGTGGGAAGGTGCCCCAAGGCATGACAGAGCTCCCCAGGCAGCTCAAGCCATACCCACGCCGTGCAGGGTTGCTTGTCCATCGCGCCCGCACCTTGCTGCCAGCCGCCCCATACCGCAGCCTTCTCGCTTCATGCCTTAGTAAGTAGGACCTTCATGCCTTCGTATCTAGAGACTTGCAGCTTCATTGCAACGCATATGCCACGCAACAGCCCGCCAATTGCCTGCACAAAAACAACAACATGGCCACACAACGTTGACCACATCCAGCGGACCCGCCTGGGTATACCATGCGCATGCGGCTCTTCGACTAACAACACGCGAAAGCGGTCACTGCTCTGCGGTCTGACTGTGCCCACGTCACAACCCCGCGATCCATCCCCATGTGTTCCTTCTTCCAGGGGCCATGCCTTCCAAGCACAGAACGATCTGTCGATGGATGCATGATGGGCAAAATACTTTCAAATGCCCACCCCACGTGTGATCATGCCCAACGCCCACCCCACATGTGATCATGCACAACGCCCACCCCACGTGTGATCATGCCCAACGCCTGTCCCAAGTCTTACCCCGTCACTCCCCAGCTCCCGCACGTCACCCGTCACCTCTCTGGCCCCCCCTTCCTCCATTGGTTGTGCGCCTTCTTTGCCGCCTTCTGCTGGCGTCCCCACCACATCGGCGGCAGGAGTGGGCGCGGCGTTCTTATTTTCTGCCATCACGCCGTCAGAATCATCCTTGTCGTCTTCGTCGTCATTGTCAGCCACTTTTTTCCTCTTCTGGGCCTTGGATGGGCGTGTCGGCAGAGAGTCCTCATCGGCATTGCTGGCCACCACCCCTTTCCCCCCCCTGCTCGTCACCTTATTGCTCGCAGACACGGACGAGGGGGCCTTGGGTTTGGCGACTGCGGCACCCCATGGCAACGAGCAAACCGGCCCACATGGACGCAAGCACAGGCGATGAGGCCAACGAGGACAGATACAGCGGGTTGCGAGCGGTGTCAGAAGATAGACGCAGAGCCGGCATCCCATACACCAGGCCACGTCGCTATTCTTATACGATATCCTTCTTATACGATATCCCAGGCCACGCCGCTATTCCCAGACATTTCAGGATCCTCGAGTCGCAGACTGGGCTTCACAACAAGTGAAAACACATAAAAAGCGAACAAAGAAGAGAGGCCTAACCCCAGTTTTGGTGAATGCTCCCCGTTATTAAATATTATACACCAAATACCAACAGACAGGGCAGGACTCTACCAGTCCCCCCAAAACACCTCACCATTTCCTTGCTTCCCCCTAGGGCTGGATCACACCTTTGCCTTCCTTTCGATCGCCCTGGCCCCCCTCTCGCGGCTTCTTCTTGCCTCCCCCCGTCCCCTTCTTGCTGCTCTTCGTTGGCCGTTCGCGCTTCCTTGTTTTGTCCCCCTGCCCTTGAGGGCGTGCCGCATCCGCACCCGCTGCCTTGGACGCGTTGCGTTCCACGCACAAGGGGCAGAACCAGTCCCCCTCGTCCGGCAGGCTGTCCTCCTGCGCACGCACCGAGATTAGAAGCACAAGGCGTTTGCCCACAGCAGATGGCCACGACCATGGGGAGGGAAAATGTGATGCATGGCAACCACCCGCTCACCAAGCATATGCTCGACGTATTGACCTGACCATTATCTTCGGGTCCCTCCCTCCCTCCCACCATCAAGCTCGCCCATGGTCATGGATCTGGTGCGAGTGGTCGCATCTACGAGGGCTGGGATATCGGACGCTCTGCATTACTTAAAAGCATCTTCTCTGCCTGTCTTGGCGTACTGTGGCCCCCCGGCACGCGATGACCTTCTGGCAGACATGACACTCTGTGTCCACACTTGCACGCAGACATACATGTACACAAAATGGCAATCGAGATCGCAGCTGGTGGCCTGGCATACACTACGGCGATGGCATGGATGGATTTTGAGAAGATGTGCATAACAGGGCCCTACCGCAACATGCGCACGAGAATGGCCAGCACCAGAGCCAGAAAAACTGGGCAGGCATATTGCTCACAGATGGCAGGCACATTGCTCACAGATGGTACGCACATGCTTACGGACGGACCGGCGAAAACTGTCACAGGTATTTATGGAGGGCATGTCCATCTCAGGAGACACAGCTGTCCGAAGCACAGCTATTATTGGGAACATCCAGTGTAGCAGCTACAGAGCATGCACACGCGCCCCAGTCAAGGGCAAAACAAGGCTGGCGACTCGGTACCGTGGCATGACAACCGGGTAGCACCCATGCGCATCCCCACACGCACCTCCAGCGGGGGCTCCAAGCACGCGGCGTGGTAGACCTCTGGGCAGCCGTCGCACATGAGCAGAGAGCCTCCCAAAGCGCAGGAATGGCAGACAAAGTAATGCTGCAAGCGCCACCATGAGCCCGTTCGAGAAGAGACCACAGGTGACCACAGGCCATGGAAAAGTCAGGCACATGATAGATAGATAGGCACGCCATAGATAGCACGTCACAGATAGGCATGTCACAGATGGGCACACCATAGATAGGCACAATGATGTAAGGCACACCGTTGCAGATGCTTGCAGGGTTCCCATCCCAGGTCTCCCATGCAGCCAGCACATCAGGGACCAATGCACACCCCGAGCACTGATGGACTTGCTGAACACTGCCTGCGAATGTAAATGCGCATAAAAATGCGCACAGATACAAAAAGTACCCCCATGTACCGCATGCCCATGGAAACACCATTTCTCACAACCTGCTTGGCAAGGACTTGCATGCGCCGATGAGAGGCCTGCATGTACCCATGAAATGCACTGGGAAATTTTCTCTGCCTTTGGACTTGCGTGCACTGGTGAGCACTGCCAGCCGCAGCCCCACCTCCCACGCAACATGCCTTACCGCACTATATTTGTGCAGCTGTATCGTCGATCCTGAAATCAAATTTCAAGAGTCCATGGCACGTGCTACAGATCACGAACCGTGCCCCTGTAGGGTAGGCAACAACTGCTGCCACAACCAAGGCTTACCCCGTCGCTGCCGACCTCGAGGGGGTCAACCACCAGCTCCTTCCCTTCGTCTTCTCCTTCCGCAGGTGCAGCAGCACCGTCCCCGCCACCTTCTGCTGCCGTTGGTGCCAAACCATCAGCGGCCGGCCCGGCCACCTGATACTCCTCCACCAGCATCACATCGTCCTTGTCATCCTTGTCAAAACCATCGCATTGGCCATCGCCAGTGTCCGCAAGCTTGCGCTTCTTCTGCAGGTTTGGCGTGCTGGGCCGCGGCGAACCCTCGTCCGCGCCGTTGGCCAGGGTCCCTTTCCCATCGCTGTCCATGGCCTTCTCTACTTGTGACACCAGATCATGGTCACTCTCATTCACCACCTGGACGCGTACCAGTTCGCGACAAACACCCACAAACGGGCATGCAGGAAGACAGCAGATGCACGTACCGCCTCAACGCTGGAGGGAGAACAAAAGCATATGAGGGCATGACAGCATCTGGCACTTACATGCCGCATGAGCTTGCTTCCAGCAGTCCGTGCACACAAACACGCCATTATATAGTACACCATAATACAAACCGTTGGCATCTTGATTGGTAGAAGTTGTGGCGGGTTGAAAATCGCCTGCATGAGGTTGCAGCCCCCTGGTCACTGTCTCTAATCTATCTATAAATTGGCTTTATGGGCGCTGCTCTCAAAGTTCTTTTCAAAGCCCTACCATGGCGCTCTCCGTTACAACATAATGCCACAAACTGAACCCTTACAGCAAACTGCATAGTCCAGTAATACAGGCCAGTGCTCAAAAGGTCGGGGTTACCCATCCGCCCAGCCCATCACCATAGATTAAATTCACATGTTTCCACTGGGAGGTCACAGGAGTACAACAGATTGGGAGTCCCCAGCCCATAATGTGAGGAACAGAGCAATATGCTCCACACAAGAAAATATCCACCAATCAGAGCAAAATCAATCGGTCTTTCCAAGCCCATACCAGGGTTGCTTGCCTCTCGCACAACCCCTCATGCAGCTGAAAAATGAGCTGTGCTTTAGGGAACCCAAGCCAACTCTCTTCCAATCAACCCACCGAACACGGACTCGATGCCTAGTTTGCTAGATATACACGGGAGACAACCCGCGGAAGGGGAACCCACCCATAAGAACATGTCACCCCAGGTTCATGTAAGATCCTCCAGAACCATCCCCATAGCCATCACCCGCCATGTGTCGCGCATATGCGCCATTATTGGTCGACATACAAATACCGCACCCCCAAACACACAACGCCACAAATCTTGACAAACGAAACGCTCGACCTGCAACCCCACATAGGCCAGCACATGGCCTCGTGCTTAAACTGGCACACGATCCACCCTATGATCTGGCCACATCCCTTTTCCTTGTAATTCTTTTCCGTGTTCCATCGCCAATCGTCATGGGGAAATCAACAAAAACGATGCAAAAGCTTTCAGGTACAGAGACAGATCACGGCCACCATCCGGCCGTGTCTATCTGAGGGCAAAGGATTCTCTGACTTGAAATCGTTATTTATGTTGTAGTACATTAAGTACTTTGATTAGATTGCATAGCCACAGGCCCTGGGCATCATTAGCGAGGGGGTCGGAAGGAGGTTTGTCTGGACCCTGCCGACCCATACCCGTGTTCTAGGTGCATGATGATGCGGGCGTAACCACCATCAACCATCGTCATCAGCTGGGTAGATGCCTAAATTGGACCCGTGGTACACCCAAACCTAACCATACATTGCGTGTTATGACCAAACCGGCCTATACATGCATGACGTAAACACAAACCTTAACACACACACACGCGCGCGCGTGGTAAACACAAACATGTAAACATGCACGTGGTAAACACAAACCTCGATTCTCCAGCCTCCATATAGCGCAGCGGGCCACGCCTCAGGACACGAGCCATTCAAGTGAATGCCCTGAGAAACCAGGAAGCACAACGCGGTTGGCATGGTAGGACAATGAAGGAGCATGTTATGCAACATCAGGAAGCAAACGACCTTATATACAAAAAAGAGGTGCCCAATAGCCAGATTTTCGTGTAAAGCAGTAATCATGAACGGGCCTTGTTATCAAAGAGACAACGAGCATCGTTATGTTGCAAACCGGCACGGCTGAAGCAAATGGGATGAGCGCCGGGCGCAGCTGATGGCATCCTCGGCAACAGCTGCCGACCCTACATACAACTTTAACAACCGATGCCGAAGTGTTAGCATGCTGTAAAGATACATGACGAACCTAGCCATTATATAACGTTTGGAAGTTAGTCAGCGCCACCATCCAACAGTAAAAACCAAAACCGTGGGACTTCCATACCAACATCTTAAACTACATTTATTCATATGGCAATAACAAAATCCCTGCGACAAGCTTGTCGGGCGGTAACACATGACATCGTTTCACTCTCATTTCGTCTTTGTTGAGGGCAGAATTTGTCTGCTTAGTTTTATGAGCAATTGATTCTCTAGAATTCAGCATGCAAAGTGGGTTTCACCGGCAAGCCGGCAAAGATGGTAATTACTGGAAAAGCCGGCGGCCCACCAAGCCCTCAATCCGCACTACCTATGCACGCGCAAGGAAGTTGGATAAGCAAAACTTACGTTTCTGGACGCCAAGGTATTTAGTTACTTCGCGCTGCTCCTTTGCACGAAGTTTGGGAAAACGACCGGCCACCTCTTCCGCATACGCGCAATCACAAGATCCAAACATGCAGCCAAGAGGGAATAAACACCATTTCCTGTTTCAAAGTAAACGCCGGATGGTATCGACGACGTCGTCTCAGGAAAAATATGCCTTTACGACCTTCTCGGACCTCGAGTTGCCATTGCGTTGGGTCAGTTGTTGGATGGCCAGCTAGGCCAGCTAGGCCAGGTGGTCGCATGTGGTACGGACACAACCTGGCAAACTGGAAGTTGCTAGAAGAATTTGGCCGTACCTGCCAGACCTCAGCAGGCAAGCAGAGTTCATCACAGGAATTAATGCTACCTCCTGTCACAGCTTGCATCATTGCCTACCATAGCACCATCTAGCTCTTGGTTCACCAACTCATGTCGTCATGTGTCATCACTACCCAGGTAATGGTTTGCTACCAATGCCTTGACTGCGTCACGTGGGTGTCAATACACAGTAAAGGAACCTTCAACCGTGTTCACTGGGGGTGACCCCGGCCCCGCCCGGCGCCTGTACACGACGGACGAGGACTGAAGGAGCCGCCGGGCCGCACGCCCCACATTCTCTCACTGCCGGCCACCGGCAACTGAAGAAATTAATTAGTCTTGTGTCCCCGTTGGGGGACCACGGAGCACGGTGGCGGTGGAGGCGAGGAGCTTGGAGGTGGCGGTGGTGGTCGGTGAAGGAGAGCTAGGGGAAGCTCGACAGCCAGAGTGCCGCCTCCGGCCCATGGCCGCCACTACATGCATCTGCAGCGAGGCGGGGTGTCATGTGTTGCTCGAAGGCCTCCTTGAGGATGGAGCGGATGGAGGTGTTGGTCAAGGTGGCGGCGGTGGTGGTGGTGGCCCAGATCTCCTCGGCGGTGCGCCCGAGGAGGGAGACCAAGGCGTACTTCTGAAGGCGGTGGCGAGAGTGGCTGTTGAGTGATTCAACCGATTGATTACGAATAATGCTCGGTCATCGTGGAGGCGGTTCCGTTGGAGGAGGTGCTTGCACAGCTCAAGAAGCGAGGCGTGCGATCCCCAAAACACCTAGGACTGGAATCTGTAGTCGGGGTTGAGCTTGTCAAAATAGCCGGGCTGGTTGACGTCAAAGTGAAACTCGTCCCAGCTCGGCACGCCAGGGCAACTGCACTTGCCCGCTCAGGCGATGCCGGTGGCGCCGCCACCACGACCAAACAACTACAGCCGGCATGGATCACTCAATCCATACCGCGGAAGGAAGTGAAATAGCCGTGCGAACGTTGAGAAGGGGTATATGGCTTATAATATGTACACTCTCGGCTATTTTCCTGCAAGGGTAGGATGTAAACTACACCTACTCTGGGTGCACAAAGTGCACCTGCACACCACTATGTATTCAGGCACCTACCTAAAGGCCCCGACATAGGGGGGAAGATCATCATGGCTAGACCATGGCTAGAGCGCGGAATCTCAGCAGAGAGCAGCTCTCTGCGTGGGTAGAGCATAACTAAATAAAGCTAGGCATCATCTGGAGTGTGGCACATCATAGTCACACATGTACATGACTTAAGAGTGCTAAGGCATCAGCTGGTATAGTGCCTTTAGTAGGCGTACATGTACAATTAAGGCCACGGCTAGCTAGGCCTGACTAGCACGTCCGCATTGGCCAGGCCATGGCGGCCCTCCGCCGCCACGACATGTTCTAGCTGGACGTACATGTCGCTACCTGAGTGAGCTAGCGGCGCAAGCGAATTCTGTTCAAGGCCCTTGTCCTCAGCATCCTCCTTTACAGCTGCGAGGCGTGGACCCTGGACCAGGCGCTGAGCAAGCAGCTTGACGGCACCGTCACTAGTTCTAATTAACAATTAATATAATTAATAAGCACGTGACTGCGTCACGTGGGTGCCAATACAGAGTAAAGGAACCGTCAACCCTAGATACACAGCGAGAAGGAGGGAGGGCGCCCTAGCTTCTCTCACTGCCGCAAGTGGGCAGGCCACAGAGCGCTCTCTCCACAGCATGGTGTATGCCGGGGCGCAACACTGTGGGTGCAATACAACCAGTGCAATACCTTAGGTAGGCTGATGCATAGCTTATGCTACAAATGTGAGGTGGGCTCAAGACATCGGCTAAGGCGCAAGCTGATGACCACAAGGTGCCAGAGCTAATTGAAGGTACTATAACGCAGTGCGCTAATATCATTCAAGTGCTGTAATGCCTAAGCTATCCCATAATCGATTGCCCCCATCTAGACAACTAGCTTGAGTGCTCTATCCCGGGGGAGCCCGGGGGGCTTCCACAGTTTCTTGTTGACATCAAGGTCCCCGCCCCGCCAGTATACTTGGGGCTTCTCGGGGTTGGTCTTGTGGCGGATGTAGTCGGGCCACTGATCGCGGCGTTGCTGTGCCGGGGCGCAACACTGTGGGTGCAATACAACCAGTGCAATACCATAGGTAGGCTGACGCATAGCTTATGCTACAAAGGTGAGGTGGGCTCAAGCTAGACGTCGGCTAAGGCGCAAGCTGATGGCCACAAGGTGCCAGAACTAATTGAAGGTACTAAAACGCTGTGCGCTGATACTAGTTCTAATGCTCCGTCACATCCGGCTCGGCGTCCGCTACCAAGAGCGCCGCACACGGGCTGAGATATACTGCGAGCTCCCTCTTGTCACCCATACCATCGATCCGACACCGCCGCCTCCTCTTAATTTGCCGGCCATCTTACCCGCACAGACCGGGTGAATACCGATGTGGGCCCTGCCGGCGGGCTTTGGACTGGCCAACCAGGTAGACACCCAATCCTCCTATGGCAGGGTACCCTTGTCACGTGCGTCGCAAACCACTGCATGGCAAACTTGCAAGCGCCGGCCCCGCACCGACGCGGCGCGACCCGGCCGGACCTAAGTGACACAATTGCTTGAGCTAGGATGCAGGGCTTCTGGGACTATCTGTACTCCTCGCCTGCGCATGATAGACAAGGAGAAATGGGCTGCCGTCTGCGATAAGCACCTTCCTTCAGGAGGGGCATGATCCTGCATGTTTTCTCCCCACGGCCCCCGCGGCCCATCGGTAGAATGCAGGGTACAATGCCGGTGAGGTACAGTTGTGCCTGAGGATAGTCGCTACACTACCGCCTCGTCTGCCATCACAGTATCTAGAGGACAGCTCATCGATGGGGATTATATCCCCCGTCTGGTCACTATATATCATCATGTGTTTCAGCAAGACTCTACATGAACAAGCTAGGCTACGCATTTCCGTCTCCATTCATAAATTCACCATCTGAACGACTCGAAAAAGCGGAAATTAGATAACGGCTGGCTCGGGCTACCATGGTCCGGATTCTCCCGATTTCTGGCCTGCGCTGGTTGTCTCCTTGATATATTCTGATCCTCCTTGATATATGTTTGGGCCATGATGCAGACAATATTTGTAACTTTCATGGAATTATTTTTCTAATGAGATTAGCGTAGTTCTCCGTGGCATGCCCGGCCATGCGCATGACACACAAGTACTTACTTACTAATAGCTTTTGACAGAGACACAGAGTCAGTGCTTCAATAGACACTAGCATGCATGTGAACAGGCAAATTGGGTCAGGCCGATAGATAAGAACATTGTTAAATTACTCAACATGCATACGGTTGATGTCTTTATAGACCGAAGAAGTACGGGTACTCCACTTACTTACTACCAAGAAAACACTTGCATAGATGCATGCGTAAATCCATCATAAAACATTTGTTGTCTCCTCAAAAGCCACACAACTTTCTGGAGGTTCCTGTCAGTGTCCATACCTCACAGGCGTAATAAACATGTGCCTACAAACTTGCAGTAAGGCCACCTAACAGTGTGGAAAAAAGCCATCCGTTGTCCAACCTGTGCCTGGGGCTATACATCCTTTCATACGAAGTTCATCAATAGTATACAGCTCCTCGCCACCGACGTATTCAGCATGCATCATTCCAAGGTTGGTGCAGGCAATAAAACAGCCGGTTCAAGCACAAACCGGTGCCGCATGCATGAGTGAACCCGCCGCATTTTTAAGGAAAGGGAGCATGACCATCACCATCCCAATTTGCATTCATCGTCCACGCATCCCTTGTCCCCTTGCTAGGCAGTGCCAGACCATACCCAAGTTGCGCACCCCTGGCCTGGGTTGCAATTCGTGCCAGCAGCTTGCCCTCGGGAGAAACGGGTCAGGAGCACGGTTGAGGAGTTGAATGGGGTACTCCAAGGATCCAGCCGCAGGGTCTCTGGCATCATCTGGTGGGGCAGTGTACGCGGAGCAGTGCAGAATCGGTAGAGCCATGTGCTCTGCTATACATCGTGTCAGTGGAGCCGTGCGCGCTCTACACCCTTTTGATGGGGCGGTAGACAGAAGTATTATGTGTCAGCTCCACCCTGTGATCCAGTGTGCACTTGACATCCTTCCGTCGAGCAGCAACTGGCTGAGCCGCCGCCGCGCATGCTCTACATCATGATCCAATTCTCCTCCACCTCCCCGTCCGCGGCCGCCACCTCCTTGGCGACGAGCATGATCTTGTCGAGGAAGGCCATGTGAGCGAACTGCCAAGACTTGAGCAGGAAGACGTCGTCCGCGTTGAGGAACATGGGAGTGTCCTCGTTGAACCCGCCGGGCATGCGCCGCATGTCGCCGTGGAACAGGTCCATCCGGATGTCGTGGTACCTGCACGTGCGTGCGACCGAGGCGGCCGCGCAACCATATGACCCACCCATCACGGAGCAGATAGTTAGTACAGTCTGGCTGCAGATTGGTAGTGAAGTGCCCGTGCATGCAGGCAGGGAACAGCCAGGGACATGTATAAGGCAAGGTAGAGCAGACACGAAAGAAACAGGCCTAATAAGTGCAGCACTCTAGGTATCTGTTGCCGTAGAACCGGTCAGGCTGTCAGGAACCACAGTTCCAGCCGAAACTGCAAAAGCACCATGACCATACCAGAGCACGCCTGCATGCAGGCCCAAGAAGTGTGCCTGCACAAAACCTTTCCTCCGAAGCCTTGCACCTGCAATTATGAACTGAAAATCGGGCCTATGCACGTCTATGTGAAACTGCTATGCGTGTACTCTCGCCGCTGTCATCCGTGAGCTATACCCAGCCTCCGCCATCTTTCAAGAACCCTAAAACAAATGATTGGATCACGGCCCCACCCATCTGGCCTAGAATGTTGCAAATTCAAGCTCTTTGTAGCAGTTTACAACCAAGGAACCTTGCAAGCACTGGCGGTGAATGGGGGGAAAAAACACGTTTGCAATAGACACGTCAGCAACGACCCATAATCCACAACCCTCTCAGCACGGATGATTGGCACCCAACTTCCTAACATGGAGTCGACAAGGCCAAACTGATCAGCAGCTGTGACCCCAACACAGACCAGGGGTATTTACACGCCCCTATGAGCTTGGTATCCTTGTTTGTATTTGTCCGTGGCAACCTCGCAGAATGCCCCACAGAAGCCAGGAAGAGCCCTGCGGCAGGCGATTGCCTCGTACTAACTATGGCCCTCTATCCCATCAACCTCTCCTGTGCTGTTGCTTATTCTGCCACCCTCGCCTCGTAACCCTTGCACTTGCGCCCACGCACCTTCGCCAGAATCGGTCGCGCGCGTTCTCCAGCCGCTTGATCGCCCCCAGCAGCCCCTGCAGGCAGAACTTGTTGTCGGCCGCGGCGTCCAAGGCCACGAAATAGCTGCCACTGAGCATCGGCTTGATCTTCTTCTTGCGCGGGAACAGCCAGCCGAGCAGCCCCCGCCGCTCCTCCTGCTTGTGCCCCTCGGTGACCAGCTCATGCACCAGCTTGTCCGAGTCGCCCGGATGCCGCAGCCGGCGCGCGGAGATCTGGACGACCTCGTCGGTCGCGATGAGCATCTCATGGATCTCGTTGCGCAGCTGGTGAGCAAACATGTGCACGCCGTGGCCCGTGTACACGCCCGTCATGCGCGGCGGCGCGCCCCCGATCAAACTCAGCGACGTGATACGGTTGGCCAGCTTGGTCATCGTCGCGTGCGCCTCGCACACGACTGGTGGCATGACCAGCACGCCCCGCCGCCAGGACACCACCTCGTCGCGCAGCATGAGCTGGACAGAGACCAGGTTCTGGCGCATCACGTCCAGCGATGGCGGTGAAGTCTTGGCCACGGGGGTCTTGGCCGCTTTCTTGTCCTTCTTCCTCGGCCGACTGGCCCCCCGCCTCCTGCTGGACCCCCCCTGGATCTCCTGCTGCAGCTTGTCCACCTCGGCGTCCGACTCCGCTGCCAATGCCGTCATGGCTGCTTCATCCTGGTCCTGCTCCCCCTCCCCCTCCCCGTCCTCCCCCTCTTCCTCGGCGCCCCCGCCATCGGTGCTCCCATGCGTGGCCCTCCTGCGTGAGCGATCGTTGAACTTGTCCTCGTACTCGGCCTTGCAGCGCGAGGCCTCGGAGAGCAGGTTCGACCAGAGCCGCGAGTAGATGCGGTCCGTCTCCACGAGTGCGCGCGAGAGGCACACGCGCGCCTGCTGGCTCGCGTACCAAGGCATGAGCACATTGCCCAGGACCACGCTGATGCTGCCAATCACGATCGTGGCCGCGCGGCTGAGCGCATAGGTGGCTGTACCCGTGCGTGGCTGGACCACGCCGACCTCGTTGGGCAGTGCGCACTCCAGCGGGAACTCCCCGTCCTCGATGTCGTCCTCCAGGTTGCCCCTCGGCTCGCGGTCGATCAGCGTGTCATTCTCGGAGCAGGGCGGCAGGAGGGACATGGCATTGGGCGGCACGTACTGGCACAGCACGATCATGTTCAACGTCTCGATGAACAGGTACACTGGAGAGGGTTTGCACGTGGGGGCGTTTGTGTGTGGGGGGTGGGGTGGGGTGGGGAGTGGGTGGGTATGGTGAGGGCAAGTGGCGGTGGATGTGGGTGGGGTGTGGGTGTGGGTGTGGGTGTGGGTGTGGGTGTGAGTGTGGGTGTGGGTGTGGTTGTGGGTGTGGGTGTGGGTGTGGGGGTTGGGTGTGGGTGTGTGGGTGTGGGTGTGGGTGTGTGGGTGGGGAAGGAATGGTGGTAGCAGAGCACGAAGCACGTACAATAGTAAGTACTTTGCATATTCGGCATGAACGTTTCAGCGACCCAGCTCAAGCTCGCTGGTAGAGCTTCTTGTCACGGAGCCCACCGGCGAGCTTGACACCCAGCCACTTAAGACCCACCGATCATCCACCGACCCCGAATATAGAAAAGGGCTTCCAGGGTTAAGCCTAACTAGCCACCCTTCTTAGCTTGTTCCCGAGTTCCTTGCCTCCATCTCCCCATCCTTTCATCCCCGCAAACTTCCGGTGATCACCGTGTGCGTCCATTCTCCACCCAAACATCTGCCCGTCTGTCGCTTCTTCCCCCGAGCTCCACGCCCACCCACCCCCGCACCCACCCCCCACCCTGCAACGGTACATAGCAACGGATCATTTGCTTGTACGCCACTGCCCTGTGCTCACCGGCATATCGGTAGGGACACGTAATGTTGTAGCACGCGACGAGCGTGAAGCAGAAGAGGATGGCCGAGATGATCGCGGGCTCCCCCGCCACCCGCTCGTCCATCATGATCACGTAGCCCGTGCCGGCCGCGCTGAACGTGGCGATGCACCGCAGCACCGCCTTGAACGCCGTGGCCTCGACCTTGGGCAGCATGACCGTGGTGGCCGTGACAAACATCCAGATCCCGTTCCAGCGGTGCACACGCGAGTGGTGGATCGGGCTGAGCGCGAGCACGAGCAGCAGGAACCCCGCGCACACCAGCCAGTATTTGAACCCAAACTGGAACAGCCGGCCGCGCGTGATGCCCTCCTGCCCCTTGTGCGTGCGCGGTGCCTTGGCGATCAGCTTCAGCCCCCGCAGGACGTGCCGCGTGAAGTGCACCAGCAGAAGACCTTCGAGGGCTGGCCACAGGAACGCCGTCTGGTCCCGGAACCACGCACGAAACGTCCTCAGCCCCTCCGGTGGCGCGTCATGCTCCGCGTCACGCCGGGAGAGTGAATCCTCATGGTCCAGCCGCGCCTTGCGGGGCTGCTTTAACTTCTGCCACCCCGGCCGCATGCTGTGGCCCTTCATGTCGTCCTCATCGTCCAGCGACAGGTCCACGAACTGGTTCGACTCGACCTTCTTCCAGTCGGCACGCTTGGTGCTGTACGCCAGCTCGTCGCCGGCCGGCGCGCCGTCCGGTGCGTGACCCACGCGGCCAATGTGACAGCTAGCGCAGGGGCAGGCGCACACGGCCGGGCATGGCTGCGGGATGCCATTCATGTGGCCCACATTATGCAAGCACGGCTCATCTTGTGCCGGCACATGGTTGATGTCCCCATTGTGACTGTGAGGGGACGGGCCAAACCCGTTCCCCTCCAAGCCATCCGTCTGAGGCGTGCCTCCCTCCTCGTCCAGATGGACATGTGACAGCTGCACGCCGCTCCGCTTGCGGGCCTCTCGCCCCAGGGGGGACAGCGGCCGCTCCGAAGTGCCATCGGTCTCGCGAGGGCCGGTCGAGTACTGCTTGCGCATTGTGCCGGATGTTGGCAGCGCGGCTTTCTTCTTGCGAAACTGGGTTGCGGCGGCGGCGGCCTTATCCAGCGCGATGGCCGCGTCGATGACCGACTGGGATATCATCATCGCGTAGATGAGCGCGTGCTCCTGCCAGGTGGCGCGATCGAGGGGGGGTCAGGGCATGACGGATGCGAAACGGCCGTGGAGGTGACAGTGAGAAGGTGCACAAGTGCGCTGGTTGGAGGTGTGCGGGGGTGGGTCATGCAGAAACACGGGCTTCTGGCCATTGCACTCTTGCGGTATTTGGGGGAGCTGACCCCACGACAAAAGGGATGGGAAGCAGAGTCAGCTGACGTGGAGCGATGAGCAGTCCTACAACGACAGACTAGAAATGTTCTAACGGGAGAGCAGGGACAACACCAGGGGCCGGAGCGCAGCGACAAGACCAGGACAAGCGAGAGCTATTTTTTTTGTCGATTCAACGGATATTCCGCCAATGTAGGGCATCAAAAGCCAGCCCAGACACACAGACAGCACCTTGCTAGCTACGTCGGGCGATTGTTGATGCGTGAGGAATACTGCGCCATAGGAATGAGAGTAGTATCACCGCGATTCAGGCCCAGATCAGGCAGGGGCAGCGTATGCGCAAACATGGCACCCTGCCACAGGCAATGCCAGCCCATGCCCCCCCCCTCCCGTCCTCAGTACAGAGTCTCCGCATGAAGCGAGAAGAGAACGAGGGAATGGGGTTGCTTTCTTGCTGCTATCAGGGTACGGGCCCCTACCTCTTTATGCTACCTCTGCACCTGGTAGATCCTGGCAGAGATATATGGCCCAATGCGGAGGCGACGAGAGTGGGCGTGTCTGTTTGGGGACAGCGCAATCAAAAAGGACTATCAGGATTGGAGGGGTTGTGCAATGGTTACCCGTGGAATGACATACGAGAAGACAACAAAAACAAGCACATGGCATGGCAGCACTGGGGACGCACCCCGGACAACCATGAGCCAAAGCACAAGGGCAGCATGCACCATCTGCCACTGCCCGCCTAGAGACGCACTGGGTCAGGAAAGAACATAATCAGCTTTTCCGTATTTCCATGGGCATGCTGGGACATGAGGGCACGTGGCATGCGATACCGTGTGTGTGATGCGGTGCTGCCACACCCACCTCGTTCATCGGGCACGTGTTCATCTTGGGGCTAATTGGCCCGCCGCCCATAGGCGCCCAGTGGCCCTCGTACGCGTGGCGCATGTCAGTAGACAGCTGCTGCTGCAGCGCCGCCAGCACCATGCCCAGCGAGTGTTCCACGGACGCCAGAAGTTGCGACCGAGTGGGCGCGTCATGCGAAAACTCCGGAGCGACGTCGTACTTGAACGGGAGGTCCGCGCCCTCCCCGCCCTTCTTCTTCTTCTTCTTGCGCGTGGGGTCGCCGAGCACCAAGATGATGTCGCGCCCGACCGCCTGGCAGACGGCGCCCATCGTCGCGAAGGCCGCACGCAGGTTGCCCTGCGCCTCGCTGTCCAGCCACCGCCAGAGTGTGCGCGAGGAGAAGCGCCGTTTGCCGCCGTCAAACACGACGGCGAGCGCCACCATGGCGGACTGGAGCGCCTCCACCTTGTCGATCACCACCTTCCACGCGTCCAGCTCGGCGATGTGCACCGCGGGGTCGTCCCGCTTGCAGTCCTTTCCATCTGCGTCGCGCATCTGCCAGCCCCAACCACGGCCCCAGGGGAAGAGGAACGCCGGCTCGTTCCGCGCCATCACCAGCAGGTCGCGCGTGCGGTCAATCACCGGCCAGAGCCGGCCCATGTCCGTCTGCGGTAACGGGAGGCTGTACAGTTTCCCCGGGACCTTGGTCCCCTGAGGGTTGCTGTCGCTGCCCTTGGCCGCTTTGGGCGCCTTGGGCAGCTGCCCCGCTGACTTGTCCACGCTTGTCCGGATCGGCGTGAGCGTGATGCCAGGTGGCAGCTTCACGTCCTTTGCGCGCTTGCGAGCGAGCGCCTGCGCACGCGCTGCCGCGCGACGGCTCTTGCTGCTGCCGCCTACGGGCGCCGGCTTCTTGTGCTTGCGCGCCGTGTTCAGGAGGCGCGTCGGTACCGCGTGGTCTATTTTTAGCACACCTTCCTCCTCGGGACCCAGCTCGGGTTCATCGTCCGAGGACGACGTCTCGGCTACCGAGGGGGGAGGGATGACCCCCCGAGTTGACATGTCCACCTCCGTGGAGGACCCTCCCAGGCGGCTGTCATCCGGGTATCCGCTCACGACCGACCCCTCGGTGTAGTAACCGGCGCCGTCGGTGGTCTCCCCCGGCGTGGCCGGCCCGAACGTGTTGTGCCCGTTGGTGCTCATGTCGCTCTGCATGGGCGTGACGGGCGTGCTGGTCAGGCTGCTCTGGCTGGCCGACTTCTTGATGCCCTTTGCGCGCACAAACTTGCCCTTGCGCGGATCCCACACGCGGCGCGACCCGGGCACCTTGCCGTCCATGGCATCATCCCACATGGCGGTGGAGTACCAGGATATAGAGTGGCCGAGCGACACGACCGCGCCGGAGAGCTCCTTGACGAGCGCGTCAAAGGCGAGGTCGGGCATGAAGAGCATCCCGCCCAGCACGACGATGATCCCGCCGATCGCCCCCATGCCAAAGATGGGCCACACGGCCAGCCGCCACAGGTCACGCGGTGGGTCCACATAGCGCCCGCGCATGATCTAGTGGCCGGATGAAAGGGGGGTGGGGGGGCAGGGGAACGGGAGAGCAACAGGGAACGGGGAGCCATTAGGGGAACAAGGGGGCAAGAGAACGTTGGGGGTGAGGGGCGGGGAATGGGGGCATGGTATGGGGGGCGGGGGCACGCATGTATGCATGCAATGCACAGGATGAGAGGGGCGGTGGGAGTAAGTATTGGCAGGGAGGCTGCTATAGGTCAACGAGAGGCGCCACTGTACAGGTGGCGGACCCGCATGCTGACTAGGCCTTATGGAAACAAACATTAGTTCTTGCCCCTATGGCTGAGCGCGATAGGCGTGATGCCCCCGGGATAGGAAAAGTAACACGCATGCATGGTTGGCGTGTCCATGGAAGCAACTTTAAAAAGGAATGAATGAATAATTGGCGCAGCATAGGCTGGCTGGCATATATAGATAGATGGCACTGTTGCCTGCACCGGTCACACCAGGTGGTGTGGAGATCGGGCACACAAGCATCGTATGCACGGTCTCTTTTAGATACATTCCAGCCCTTAAGTACACTCTGCCCGTCCCTTGTACATACACATGAGGCCAGTTCTCAACTCTCCGTAGAAAAGTGTGTTCCTCAGCATTGGTTACGAGTGCAGGCCAGGCTTAACGAAAGCCTACATGCTGATTCCGGACACTGGTGCATGAAGTCAATGGAAGTGCAAACGATGACCCACCGTCATGCCGTAAAGAAACGTGGCGATCACAGCTTGAGGGGCCATCGGCAGGAATGTCCGTAGCGACGCGAACAGGCACAGGCCGATGGCAGTGAGAATGCAGAGAGCTAGGACATACGTGTCCCCATCATCTCCAGGAGCTATTGCATGCGCTAAAACCATGGTGACGCCTCCCAAAACCGCGGAGATCGCCGAGGCCGACACCATTGTTATGCCGGCAAAAATTTTGGCTCCAACAAACGGCTGAGCCGTATGAAGGAGGCTGGCAGTAAGAAACAAAATCGTAGTAAGACAAGCTCCCTGGAACTGCAAGCCGGGCACGAGTACTGGGGCATATGATACAAGACAGCCCAGCGCCACCTGCTCATGCATAAAATAATCCGCACAAAAAAGCACGGGCCAGAAAAGAAAAGTTTAGAAAGTAACATGAGGGATAAGTTCATAAGGTGGTATCTAGCTGTCGAGCTTTGCGAAACTACAACTATAACAGGAAGAAGTCCTTCGATATTCTTACACCCCCCCCCTGCCAAGGCGATATCGCCCAAGTTGCCAACAAATGCAAGCCCAACGCATTTACGAAACGAGGGCCCACGGCATTACTGACAGCTGAAAAAGTTGTCGAGAACATACCTGCATCGCTTGGCGAAATGGGACTGATGAAAGAATCCCCCGGATTTTTTTAATTGGCGGATCGAATATCCGACCCAGGGAGAAGCGGCCTAGCCGCTCGTAGGACATCTTTGTATACGACATGTTGGTGAGTACTCAAAACTCACTAGGCTCTCTAGTCGTTAGGCGAATGCACAATTGTCACATCTGTTTCCAGCCTTTTCGGTTCCATCGTTCATCTCTGTAAAACGGAAGCCGCGGAAGGCGCTCATTTTCTGCGTCTTCCTGCAATTAACAGCCATAACTTAGCAAGTCTGTTGAGTCTCGTGAGCGTGCCGGTGACAGACAGACTTGGCGTTTTGGCGACCTGCAACGTCAATACGCAAGTGTTCAGTCGGCATGGAGCGATTGGCCGTCGACGTCCGTCGAGTTGTCGAACCTGGGCTGAGCCTGTCCGTTCTGGAAGGCCGGCCCAGCCGGCAGCCAGCCGAACGCTCTCTGCGCTCTCTGCGCGGTGGCTTGGCAGTTGCAACATCGGTTCGTTCGGAGAAATTGACTACGCAGCTAGGCGTTCATAACTACGGTATACCGTACCTAACCTGGGATTTGAGAAGCTACTCCGTCAGGTCCGGTCATTGGTCAACACAGAAAATTAAATAGAACACCATTCCCTCGACAGTTATAGTGGTAGAAGTTCAGCACCGCATATGACCTGGCGGAACTGGAGTATGACGTGTGTCATGCATTCCGGGGCTTCTATGCCACAAGTTTGTGACTACGGTACGGTCTTACCATTTATTTACACGTGTACTATCTTCGGCCACTTTCCTCCCTACAGATAATCCTGTCGGAACACCGGCGCGGGAATAAACTCAACTCAACTCGCTGTTGTCCGGATCATTAGCTCTCGATATACGATACCATTCCCCAATTCCCACCCGTTTCCCTGCATGGATTCAAAAACAGAATGCTACGTTGATCGACATATGATTGATGAGCGTCCAGTCCAATTGGCCCTAATACTGCAATGGGGCCGCGCTTCGCAAAGCCTGAGTGGAGCCGAGATCCTGGCAAGGTCTAGCTTTCATACATAGACGGACGCCGACATGTCGAGGAGAAGCTGTGAATTTGTATGCGTGCTCGCGGATGCTGATATGGGAATCAAGACATCAGTTGAACAGTTTTTATAATAATCAGCACATGGCTGTCTCCAATTCCCCCCAAGCAGGGCACACTAGTCAAGTCAAGCCGCTGGTGCTTTTCGTGGGCCGGGCGCAATCCCAGTTCAGGTTATACCGCTGACGGTCGTTGATGTATTACGGGGTAATGTGAGGATTTTGCTGTGCAGCCTTGGTGCTCGGGGAACCATCCATTTGCGTGGCATGGGGTATACAAAAAATTACGTCGCGATCGCCCGGATTGCGCCACAGGGTAACGATTAATGCACCGTCCGTCCGCGGTACTTGCTAAATACAGCAGCACTCATGATGACGTGAGCATTAGTAGCCGGCCGGCCTGGATTTCATACAGCTCAAGCATGAGTGCACGTTCATTGATTTATTGATGATTGATTCATTCATTCACGCGCCTCCGTTGGTCATGGGGTATCTTTCATGCATCCCTTCTTGACGCACCGCAAGAAGGGGGCAGGGACCACCCCATAATCTGGTTGCCTTGAAAGGCCGGCCACAGGTTCAATCTTACTGCTCGTTGGCAGATTCTAGCACGTGGGTTGATCAATCAGAAGGCCAACGGCGCGCCTGCTATTAGTCACAGAGAAGAAAGATCTCTGTGGAAATCTGGTTAGAACTTTAAGCTAGAAGCTTTTAGTTCCAGCTGGTCGGGTCGCAGGCTATATAACAGTATACTTCATGCGCTTATAATTAGCCTTTTGAGGCTGGCCAAACCATGAGTATTGAATCCTTGGAAAAGCACGCCATTCCACTTATCTATTCAGCAGAAAGTGGATTAGGGAATTATTAAAATCTCTTATTGCGGTTCCCATTAAGGAATTAGTAAAAAATCTTATGGCTGCGGCATGCACCGCGAGTTGATCGACGATATATTGCGCGGGCACTGTCTCAGTTCTCACCGCCCGGCGCCTTCGATCAGCATTGTATGGAACACAACCAATTCACGCTAATTATAATATCGAAAAAAATGATGATCATGATTGGGGAGGATGCAAAAGCAATCTGTCCTAAGTACAGAATCTCATAATGCGCCCAGGAATAGTTGTCTCACAGTTAACATTAGCTGTGGCACCAGCAGGCCTGGCTGTTGCTGCTGCTGCTGCTGCTGCTGCTAGCTGCCCCCGGCTGCTGCATGCGGCTGCCATGCCGCTGCCATTGCCGCTGCGGCCTCCATGCTTATAATCAAGGACGATATATCCGCGCAGTGCTCGAGGAGCACATGACCTGGGCGCTGGCGGATAAGGTCGACCCGTTGGACGCATTTGCCAAGATGCTGAATGCGTTGGAGGCCAAGGTCTCGAATGTCGAGACCAACCAAGGTTGCCAACAAAATTGCAGCCTTTGTTTACCACCCAGCGGGAGAAATCGATCAGCCGCGCTCGCCTCCGAGAGCACCAAATCCACCCTCGCTGGCCTGCAACAGCGCTAGCTGGAGAGCAAGGTGGTGCATGCAGGACTTCAAGGAGCTCGCCAGTAGACGCGGCGGCGCTAAGCAGACTGCTAAGCAGATTGAGGCCCTGGCCTTACAGGTGCGCGAGATGGCTGCGCACAGACGGCCACCATGGCCGCCCAGCACGCTGCATGGGCACGCGGCGGAGGCCCCCCTCGTGCACACCCGGGCCGGCGGCTGTGCCAACCTGCTCAAGTCGATCCCAAGCGGCCGGCCTCAACCACCGACGCCATCGCCACCAAGCCGCTCCAGGAGCTGGATGCCTAGCGCCAGGAGGCCACCGAGCGCGACCGCGGCGCAGCTGCCGGGTGATTCTGCGTCGCTTTTCCCTATGGACCTTCAAAGGGGAGGATGCCGAGTCTATTGACGCTAAGCTGACGGGCACACTCCTTTAGGAATACCCGCACAGGGCTCACCCCCCGTGTCGGGGGCAAAGGTGACATCACACTGCGAGGGAACCGTCTGCGCGCCGCTAATCGGGACAAGGAAGTTCCCCCGCCTGTGCTGCTCACCTTTGTGTAATTTCCAGAGGATAAACATGCGCTTTACTTCGGCAGCGCAAGACTCTGCACTAGCTCCATCCCATATGGTCGCTGGACTATATATATTCTGATGGCTCTGTATATAGGTTTATAGCTGGGCGTTTGCTTTGGTTTGAGTGATTTCACTCTGCTGTAAGTAATTATATTTTTAATATATATTCTGATTTGGCACATATATATTCATTGAGAATGATAGATTACGGAGGTGAGATAGGCATGCAACATAAGGAAAAACCCGAGAACTGGGAGAATAACCCTGAAGAAATTAATAGTAATCTGACACAGACATCCAAGGATCACGCCAGCGGCACAAGGTACAACTAACTATACATCACAAAACTACACGCAGCAACAGCGCTGCCGGCCCACCATGCAGGCCTGGAAGGAATCTAGACCGCATGGGTCGCTACAAAGTCGGCCCGGGTGTGGCGGAATAACACATCAGCCACGCTGCGAGTGAGGGCGAGTGACAGACGCTGCCGCCAATACGAGGACCACGTACGGGCCGACCACGGGGCGGTCTGACCCTCGAGGTCGAGGCGGTCTTCACGGCGCTGGCAGCACTCGTGGAAAAACTCCGCTGTCTTGGGGCCCATGGCCCCGAACTCCTCAAGGACAAAGGGGATGACCCGGTGGGGCCCCACATTGCCGTAGGAGGCAAACTTGTCGCGCTCAGCCACAGCGGCACATATATATGACCTGACTAGCTTCCGCGCGCAGCAGCAGCAGCGTCGCGAGCTGTGGCCGGCCCACCTTCATCCGCCACAAGCCATCCGGCTGGCCGCCCGGCCTGGGCAAGAAGCCCAAAGGACTTCCACTAGGGCAGGGCAGGGACCTGTATACATTAACAGCAAGCTATGGGTTCCACCCATGTGACATGCAGGATCCATTATGTCTATATCCTGCAGTAGGTTCAGATAGGGTTGCATGATGTTGATGTAATGTTGTATGGCCTAGCCACCTGCATACTGGCCTTCGTAAATCGTAGCACCGTGTATGCATGGCTCGGCATATAGTACCTTCATGGTTCTTCAACCCATGCACCCGCATGTCGACCCGCACACTACAGTCTACAGTTTCATTGTGCCAGACAACGCCGGCCCCGCCATGTCACCGGCCCACGCACAATTAATTAGTTGCCATGTCACCCACGCACATTTAATTATGCGCGCATATTCTGATCAGGCACTCCGCAAAGGTGAAAACCATTTGCGTTCAGTGCCGGGCCGCGGAAAACGTGGAAAAACGCGATCTGCAAATGAATCCGACCGGAATCGAACTGGGGACGTACCTCTCGCACCAACTTTCGCTGATTATAGGACGGACGTCTCCGGTTACCATGGCATCGCCAACTTACACCTACAGTCATCCGCAAAAGTTCTCCTTTCCGGGGAGTGATGCAAGCCTTTCGGATTTGGTACTAGATAAATCACTCGAGATCTGTGTGTAGGAGTGCATATGCACCTACAGTGATGCCAGACTATCCTCGTAAGTAATTTCGATTGCAGCAGCCTTTGGCTTGCATGCCTCCGCAGGCATGAGGAGAGACGGGTGTCTCTGCGCCCCCTTTCCAGTGTGCAACATACAGGGATGATCAAAATTAAAGCGCACCTAAACTCTCTATTATTGTGCTCCGTGACTCCACAACGGGAGCGCGTGTCTAATTAATTAATTAATTAGGTAAGCCAGTGCCAGTCACCACAAAGTGTTGCTCCAGCAACACTTGTGCCGTATTGGGCAAGTGTCCATGTAAGTAACTCCTCAGCTGTCCATTGTTGTCTCACTTAATAAAATTGTGGGCCTTAGGGCTGCATTCTTCATGCATCCGAAAAGAGAGCACTTTTAGCTGACGACAAGCCTTTCCCCATCAAGCCACAAGAGAGAGGGCGCGACAGACCGCATCCTCTCCATGTAGGAAACACAAGCACACACAGGGTTTCCCGTCATGTCGAGCGACCTCAGTGCCACCAAACCGCTGAGGCCTCGCACTGCTGACATCATCAATGCATCGGTAACGCTTGCTGCCTGTGCACGACCATTCAACTCCTTGGTCTGCTCATCACCACCTTCAAATTCTGGTTGACCGCCACCATGGGCCCCATGAGACGGCGCACCCATCAGGTTGTGGCTCAGGTTTAAAGCCTGAAGCTGCGGTAGACCGGAGAGCCCAGGCAGGATGTCCGCCATGTAGCGGATGCGGTTGTGGCTGAGATCCAGGGACACCAGCTGCTGCAGACATTCCAGACCTGCGTGCCAGAAGCCAGCGAGGTCACGTTGCATGACATGCACGATGGGGCCAAGGAGACGACGGCCTTGGGTTCAGCGGACACACTGTAACAGGTACATATATGAACGGGTACATTTGAGCGGGCCAGGGTGTCAAGCATTCATGAGAGGAAATGTGTCGGATCAGCGGGTGACATGTATGCAGTGCAAAGGTGCACCAACGTGTGTGTACGGCTGGCATGTTGTTTACAGTGCTGGCACCGACATCTGCATCCATGCCAACGGCACTGCCAGGGCAGACATTAATTACTTAATTGATTAGTCCCGCAGTCCCGCTGGGGAGCCGCAGGAGCACTAACTCTTCCAGGCCAGATATGTCAACCTCGCCACACAGTCCCACCGCAAGTTCCCCATGCGGATGCGCTGGGATTCGGCACTCATCGCGTCTCGCAGTGGCGCCAACAATCACGCGGCTGATGTGGGTGCAGGAGGGAGCGAGACAGACGATTCTGCAAATGCTTTCTGAGAAAGGTTTGGTGGTTCAATAAAAAACGCAAAAAGTCCCCCTGGAGGACATTTATTTATTTAGTTGTTTCACTTAATTTATGAACCAGGGTGGTGACGACATCCACTGGTATGCCCATGCTGAGCTGGCTTTAGCCATGGTTTCTCCAACAAGCACCGGTCTCTGCGCCACGAAACGCCAAACTGCGTCAGTGGACCACACCAGCAACGGTGGAGAGCGATGCCGTGTAGCACTATGACAAGACAAGCAACAATGAGGGTTGCAAACCAAATGCCTCAGCTACTGAGGGTACACGGCAGCTCGCTCTCTAGAGGGAACTAGGCTTACACACAGGTGAAGCGAGCCATGCCTGCTCTGGCTGTTCCCATCAGGGAGAGAATCTACCATGACAAACAAGTTCAAGTCACAAAGGGAATTGACGACTATCCAGAAAGGTGCATGGTGAGATGTTGAAGCTGCATGGTTCTCTGTGCATCCGCCAGGGTGGTTGGTAATTGCAAGGTTACATACATGAAAACACACAACAATGGCAAAACGAAGCACTGGAGGCCCATCGCAAGCACTGCCACGATAAGGTGAATTCAAGGTGTCTGGTACAACCCGTACCTGTGGCCTCAAAAAGATGGTTGTGGCTCAGGTCGAGTCGCCGCACATGGCAGATCTGCGAGCATCCCTTCAGGGTGACGCGGTGCAGTCCTAGCCGCGACAGGTTCACCCAGAGGGCACCATGTGGTGGGGTTGGCAGCTCACCTGCCCGCTTGTGTGCCGCTAGCCCCTGCATATGTAGGTAGCCGCCACCGCCACATTTTGCCAGAGCAGCATCTATGAGTCAGCCTGGCAAAAGAAAGAGAGCGGATTGATGGAGACCGTTTCAGTTTCAACTGGACCTCTTACGTAGGACATGGGCAGAAGGAAGAGTTGTTGCCACGCGTTGTCACCTGGTTTGATGCGAAGACCAATCACATTTGACTGGTTTGATGCGAAGACCAATCACATTTGAGAAGCCAACGGATGCAGCTGCCAAACCATGCATACGCTGGTGAGGGAGCATGCTTTGGCGTTGGAGCTGGGGGTTGGGGGTTGGGAGACACAACGCAGCTCTGTACACAAAACGCTAAATATGGGCAACATTGGAACCCTGGGTAACCAGCATCCAGGGTGAAAAGAACAGCCTGAAGTGCACAGGGCATTAGATAGGAATCCATGGCAAATAAGTTGGTACAAATGGCCAGGCAATCTCAGTGGTACGTAGGCTAGCTACTTATTACCATGGCATCTCATACGGGCCTAGAACTATCTGCAAATTTGGGTAAGGCATGCCCCTCGGATCCCAGAGGCTCGAAAAACCAGATTGGCTGCATCACAATTAAATGTGTAGGGCCCAGCCACTCACCTGGTCCAGAGATAGGTCGCTGAGGCAGGCGTGGTAATATTGCTGCCTGGCAGGGTCCACTTGCGTGAGGCGGTGATATAGCTCCCGCACCCTGCTGCCATGCTGGAGCACATTCTCCCCAATGCTGTTGGCCTGGCAACCCGCATGACAAATGGTGCGGGAACCCAAAGCACCCACCAACCGCACGGGAGGTTCACGCACAAGCAAGCGCACAATGTCATGCAACCTATGAAAACTTATAGAAACATTGACGAGGGCATTTCCGTATTTCCCTGAGCTTTGCAACGGCTGTGCTCCACAAGACCGTCACAGTGGAGCCCCAGCTACAGAGCATGGTGCCCATGTCAGGGGAAACAGAGCCCCGACGAGGGCAAAAATTGCACAGCAAACGGAGGTTGCAACCCTGCACAAGCGACCCACCTTCACCCTTGCATCCAGTGCCTGCCAGTCAATGTCATCCAGCGAAGAAACGCTGACGGTGCTGCGTGCGCACTGGTCGACAAGCTGCTGCGCTTCCAGCACGCGTGCCAGCGTCAGCATGGGCCACTTGCTGACGGGAGAGAGCGGAGAGGGCAGGGAAGTAGGAGGGTGTGTGGGGAGGACACGGGGGCCAAAAGATAGCGGGGCAAATACCGGGTGAGATGGGGACAAGGGCCCGGGGGACTTAGGAGGGAGGTAAGTAAGACTTGGGGTAGTTGGAGAACTGAGGAGAAGGGAAGTCATGCCTGATGGGTGAATGGGCGCATGCTTGGGTGATTGAGAGGGGGCACCCAGGGAAACACTACACGGTGATGCCAGGTACACCCATGGCCAAAGAAGAGAAGAGCAGGAGCACGAAAGAGGACATCAGAAAATCCATGCCATGAGACAACAGCCATGTCCGCTTCTTGCGTGAAATTACATACTAGATGGCATATGATATGTGCTACATGTGCTTCCCACGGAAATATGTTCCAATTTATTTTTTAAATTTAATTTAGATGGCATACTGAGCAGGGCATCGCCGTCCACATGCAACACGCCACCGATGTTCCATAAGACTTTGACACTGATGCATGGATTTACAAGAACACAACCAGGATATACAGGCCTGTGTCAGGTTTGCAATCATCCAAACATACAACAAAAGCTGCAGCTGGCCCTGTCGATGGCTACTCATTCCCACCCTGCCCATGCCAGAAGCATGCTTGCGGCACAGGTCCACCCCGCTCCCCCCCCCTCGGCTGACTTGCCTTGGCAAGTGGGCGGAGCATGAGATGGTGCGGTATCCAATCACATAATCAACTATCACATAATCATCCTCACCGCACACAAGAGATGGTATACCCAGGCAGCAGCATCGTGGAGGACCATTGAACATCCTTGAGCAGCACCATTGGGCAACATCCTTGAGCAGCACCATTGACCAGCACTGAGAGACATCATTCAGCAACATCACTGACCAGCACCATTGATCAGCACCGAGCAGCATCATTGAGCAGCACCATGGAGCCCCGGTGGCCAGCACGGAGCATGATGGCAGCACATGGAATCATGGGTCAAGCTTTACCTGTCTTGCTCCAGCTCCAGCAGCTGCTCACACATGGCCTGCTGCTCCCGCAACATGCCCTGCACAGGATCAGTTCCCTGCCCCGCTTCCTGGACCACAACGGCCGCACCCCTCTCCGCAGAAACCTCTGCACTCGTTGCCACGGCCTCCACATTTCTCTCAGGCCACCGGCCGTCCAGCTCCGCCCAAGCGCTTGCTGCGTCCGTGGCGTGGACGCCATCTGCCGCGGTCGAAGAGCTCTCATCCCCACTCTGCACGGCGATGCAGAACGGCACCACCCTCTTGTGCGTGCTGCCGGGCTGGTCCGATCCCAGGCCTTGCCTGCCTTGCTCCAGCCCCCCTGCCGATCCACAAGAGGAAGGGCATATCTTGTTAACCTCCGCTGGGCTGGGCTTTGTCATAGGAATCCAAGGCAATATCTGACACCCATTCACAGAAGGACGCAAGCTGGGCGGCGTGCAAAGGAGGGTGTGACAGACACGCGTTTGAAGCGAGAGGCACACGGGCGAAACCAGGGGCATGTGACCAGGGACAGGGGACACACCCAGCTGGACAAAACCCAGGGACCAAAACAAGGGCCTCTGCATTAACACCAAGGTACGCAGGTTCCACCCCCGTTCCTTGCGGTCCTACTGAAAGGGGGTTGGTCTGTGAAAATGTTGTCGTCTAGCCTAGTGGAGACCGGTGGATATGAGCAAAAGATAATGTGCAACTCACCATCCTCGAAAACCAGGCAGGCTTTCACCTCAACGCCCCTGCCTCCAGCATCCCCTTCCGGCACACCTGGCATCCTCGCCGCAGTCAGGCTACGAGGCAGCTGGCACGACCAGACTTGAGCATGCGGCAACCGTGACGTCCTTGCCATCGCCGGCCTCGCCCCTGCATCGGCATCGGCTGGCGACCCCATCGTAGCCGCGCTGCTGGGCCCCGCTGCACAGCTGTCACCCTTGAATGGTACGCCAGTAGACAGCACGGTAGGCTCCCAGGTCACTGGCACGGACACCCAGGCACCGTGACGGTCTCCGACCCCAGCGACGCTGCCAGAGGGACAAGTTGCGCTGCTAAGCTCTGCCCCTACGTCAAGCATGCCAGTCAGCACCCTCAGGTGCACCCTGGTGCCTGGATCGGCCACCGGGGCCGCAAAGATGAGCGTGATGCGAGGAGGTTGAGCGCTTGGGACAGCTGAAGCGGGAGGCAGGTGCAGCGTTCCTGGCGGGACATCCTGGGTGCTGCTGGGGGCGACATGCAGTGTTGACCCAAGCGATGGGAAGCTGCCAAGGAGAGGAGGCCCTGCCATGGTGACCTGCCACATCAGCACACAGTAGTGATATGTGTTAGGGTGTAGGGTATAGGGTGTAGGGTGTAGGGTGTAGGGTGTAGGGTGTAAGGTGTAGGGTGTAGGGTGTAGGGTGTAGGGTGTAGGGCGGAGGGCGGAGGGCGGAGGGTGGAGGGTGGAGGGTGGAGGGTGGAGGGTGGAGGGTGGAGGGTGGAGGGTGGAGGGTGGAGGGTGGAGGGTGGAGGGTGGAGGGTGGAGGGTGGAGGGTGGAGGGTGGAGGGTGGAGGGTGTAGGGTGTAGGGCGTAGGGCGTAGGGCGTAGGGCGTAGGGCGTAGGGCGTAGGGCGTAGGGCGTAGGGCGTAGGGCGTAGGGCGTAGGGCGTAGGGTGTAGGGTGTAGGGTGTAGGGTGTAGGGTGTAGGGTGTAGGGTGTAGGGTGTAGGGTGTAGGGTGTAGGGTGTAGGGTGTAGGGTGTAGGGTGTAGGGTGTAGGGTGTAGGGTGTAGGGTGTAGGGTGTAGGGTGTAGGGTGTAGGGTGTAGGGTGTAGGGTGTAGGGTGTAGGGTGTAGGGTGTAGGGTGAAGGGTGTAGGGTGTAGGGTGCAGGGTGGAGGGTGGAGGGTGGAGGGTGGAGGGTGGAGGGTGGAGGGTGTACGGTGTACGGTGTACGGTGTACGGTGTACGGTGTACGGTGTACGGTGTACGGTGGACGGTGGACGGTGGACGGTGGACGGTGGACGGTGGACGGTGGACGGTGGAGGGTAGAGGGTAGAGGGTAGAGGGTAGAGGGTAGAGGGTAGAGGGTAGAGGGTAGAGGGTAGAGGGTAGAGGGTAGAGGGTAGAGGGTAGAGGGTAGAGGGTAGAGGGTAGAGGGTAGAGGGTAGAGGGTAGAGGGTAGAGGGTAGAGGGTAGAGGGTAGAGGGTAGAGGGTAGAGGGTAGAGGGTAGAGGGTAGAGGGTAGAGGGTAGAGGGTAGAGGGTAGAGGGTAGAGGGTAGAGGGTAGAGGGTAGAGGGTAGAGGGTAGAGGGTAGAGGGTAGAGGGTAGAGGGTAGAGGGTAGAGGGTAGAGGGTAGAGGGTAGAGGGTAGAGGGTAGAGGGTAGAGGGTAGAGGGTAGAGGGTAGAGGGTAGAGGGTAGAGGGTAGAGGGTAGAGGGTAGAGGGTAGAGGGTAGAGGGTAGAGGGTAGAGGGTAGAGGGTAGAGGGTAGAGGGTAGAGGGTAGAGGGTAGAGGGTAGAGGGTAGAGGGTAGAGGGTAGAGGGTAGAGGGTAGAGGGTAGAGGGTAGAGGGTAGAGGGTAGAGGGTAGAGGGTAGAGGGTAGAGGGTAGAGGGTAGAGGGTAGAGGGTAGAGGGTAGAGGGTAGAGGGTAGAGGGTAGAGGGTAGAGGGTAGAGGGTAGAGGGTAGAGGGTAGAGGGTAGAGGGTAGAGGGTAGAGGGTAGAGGGTAGAGGGTAGAGGGTAGAGGGTAGAGGGTAGAGGGTAGAGGGTAGAGGGTAGAGGGTAGAGGGTAGAGGGTAGAGGGTAGAGGGTAGAGGGTAGAGGGTAGAGGGTAGAGGGTAGAGGGTAGAGGGTAGAGGGTAGAGGGTAGAGGGTAGAGGGTAGAGGGTAGAGGGTAGAGGGTAGAGGGTAGAGGGTAGAGGGTAGAGGGTAGAGGGTAGAGGGTAGAGGGTAGAGGGTAGAGGGTAGAGGGTAGAGGGTAGAGGGTAGAGGGTAGAGGGTAGAGGGTATAGGGTATAGGGTATAGGGTATAGGGTATAGGGTATAGGGTATAGGGTATAGGGTATAGGGTATAGGGTATAGGGTATAGGGTATAGGGTATAGGGTATAGGGTATAGGGTATAGGGTATAGGGTATAGGGTATAGGGTATAGGGTATAGGGTATAGGGTATAGGGTATAGGGTATAGGGTATAGGGTATAGGGTATAGGGTATAGGGTATAGGGTATAGGGTATAGGGTATAGGGTATAGGGTATAGGGTATAGGGTATAGGGTATAGGGTATAGGGTATAGGGTATAGGGTATAGGGTATAGGGTATAGGGTATAGGGTATAGGGTATAGGGTATAGGGTATAGGGTATAGGGTATAGGGTATAGGGTATAGGGTATAGGGTATAGGGTATAGGGTATAGGGTATAGGGTATAGGGTATAGGGTATAGGGTATAGGGTATAGGGTATAGGGTATAGGGTATAGGGTATAGGGTATAGGGTATAGGGTATAGGGTATAGGGTATAGGGTATAGGGTATAGGGTATAGGGTATAGGGTATAGGGTATAGGGTATAGGGTATAGGGTATAGGGTATAGGGTATAGGGTATAGGGTATAGGGTATAGGGTATAGGGTATAGGGTATAGGGTATAGGGTATAGGGTATAGGGTATAGGGTATAGGGTATAGGGTATAGGGTATAGGGTATAGGGTATAGGGTATAGGGTATAGGGTATAGGGTATAGGGTATAGGGTATAGGGTATAGGGTATAGGGTATAGGGTATAGGGTATAGGGTATAGGGTATAGGGTATAGGGTATAGGGTATAGGGTATAGGGTATAGGGTATAGGGTATAGGGTATAGGGTATAGGGTATAGGGTATAGGGTATAGGGTATAGGGTATAGGGTATAGGGTATAGGGTATAGGGTATAGGGTATAGGGTATAGGGTATAGGGTATAGGGTATAGGGTATAGGGTATAGGGTATAGGGTATAGGGTATAGGGTATAGGGTATAGGGTATAGGGTATAGGGTATAGGGTATAGGGTATAGGGTATAGGGTATAGGGTATAGGGTATAGGGTATAGGGTATAGGGTATAGGGTATAGGGTATAGGGTATAGGGTATAGGGTATAGGGTATAGGGTATAGGGTATAGGGTATAGGGTATAGGGTATAGGGTATAGGGTATAGGGTATAGGGTATAGGGTATAGGGTATAGGGTATAGGGTATAGGGTATAGGGTATAGGGTATAGGGTATAGGGTATAGGGTATAGGGTATAGGGTGTAGGGTGTAGGGTAGGGTATAGGGTATAGGGTATAGGGTATAGGGTATAGGGTATAGGGTATAGGGTATAGGGTATAGGGTATAGGGTATAGGGTATAGGGTATAGGGTATAGGGTATAGGGTATAGGGTATAGGGTATAGGGTATAGGGTATAGGGTATAGGGTATAGGGTATAGGGTATAGGGTATAGGGTATAGGGTATAGGGTATAGGGTATAGGGTATAGGGTATAGGGTATAGGGTATAGGGTATAGGGTATAGGGTATAGGGTATAGGGTATAGGGTATAGGGTATAGGGTATAGGGTATAGGGTATAGGGTATAGGGTATAGGGTATAGGGTATAGGGTATAGGGTATAGGGTATAGGGTATAGGGTATAGGGTATAGGGTATAGGGTATAGGGTATAGGGTATAGGGTATAGGGTATAGGGTATAGGGTATAGGGTATAGGGTATAGGGTATAGGGTATAGGGTATAGGGTATAGGGTATAGGTATAGGGTATAGGGTATAGGGTATAGGGTATAGGGTATAGGGTATAGGGTATAGGGTATAGGGTATAGGGTATAGGGTATAGGGTATAGGGTATAGGGTATAGGGTATAGGGTATAGGGTATAGGGTATAGGGTATAGGGTATAGGGTATAGGGGTTAGGGTATAGGGTATAGGGTATAGGGTATAGGGTATAGGGTATAGGGTATAGGGTATAGGGTATAGGGTATAGGGTATAGGGTATAGGGTATAGGGTATAGGGTATAGGGTATAGGGTATAGGGTATAGGGTATAGGGTATAGGGTATAGGGTATAGGGTATAGGGTATAGGGTATAGGGTATAGGGTATAGGGTAGAGGGTATAAGGTATAGGGTATAGGGTATAGGGTATAGGGTATAGGGTATAGGGTATAGGGTATAGGGTATAGGGTATAGGGTATAGGGTATAGGGTATAGAGTATAGGGTATAGGGTATAGGGTATAGGGTTTAGGGTATAGGGTATAGGGTATAGGGTATAGGGTATAGGGTATAGGGTATAGGGTATAGGGTATAGGGTATAGGGTATAGGGTATAGGGTATAGGGTATAGGGTATAGGGTATAGGGTATAGGGTATAGGGTATAGGGTATAGGGTATAGGGTATAGGGTATAGGGTATAGGGTATAGGGTATAGGGTATAGGGTATAGGGTATAGGGTATAGGGTATAGGGTATAGGGTATAGGGTATAGGGTATAGGGTATAGGGTATAGGGTATAGGGTATAGGGTATAGGGTATAGGGTATAGGGTATAGGGTATAGGGTATAGGGTATAGGGTATAGGGTATAGGGTATAGGGTATAGGGTATAGGGTATAGGGTATAGGGTATAGGGTATAGGGTATAGGGTATAGGGTATAGGGTATAGGGTATAGGGTATAGGGTATAGGGGTTAGGGTCTAGGGTCTAGGGTCTCGGGTCTCGGGTACCGGGTCTCGGGTCTCGGGTCTCGGGTCTCGGGTATAGGGTATAGGGTATAGGGCATAGGGTCTAGGGTCTAGGGTCTAGGGTCTCGGGTATAGGGTATAGGGTATAGGGTCCAGGGTCCAGGGTCCAGGGTCCAGGGTCTAGGGTCCAGGGTCCAGGGTCCTGGGTCCAGGGTCCAGGGTCCAGGGTCCAGGGTCCAGGGTCCAGGGTCGAGGGTCGAGGGTCGAGGGTGGAGGGTGGAGGGTGGAGGGTGGAGGGTGGAGGGTGGAGGGTGGAGGGTGGAGGGTGGAGGGTGGAGGGTGGAGGGTGGAGGGTGGAGGGTGGAGGGTGGAGGGTGGAGGGTGGAGGGTGGAGGGTGGAGGGTGGAGGGTGGAGGGTGGAGGGTGGAGGGTGGAGGGTGGAGGGTGGAGGGTGGAGGGTGGAGGGTGGAGGGTGGAGGGTGGAGGGTGGAGGGTGGAAGGTGGAGGGTGGAGGGTGGAGGGTGGAGGGTGGAGCGTGGAGCGTGGAGGGTGGAGGGTGGAGGGTGGAGGGTGGAGGGTGGAGGGTAAAGGGTGGGGGGTGGAGGGTGGAGGGTGGAGGGTGGAGGGTGGAGGGTGGAGGGTGGAGGGTGGAGGGTGGAGGGTGGAGGGTGGAGGGTGGAGGGTGGAGGGTGGAGGGTGTGGGGTCCGGGGTCCGGGGTCGGGGGTCCGGGGTCGGGGGTCCGGGGTCGGGGGTCCGGGGTCGGGGGTCAGGGGTCAGGGGTCAGGGGTCAGGGGTCAAGGGTCAGGGGTCAGGGGTCAGGGGTCAGGGGTCAGGGGTCAGGGGTCAGGGGTCAGGGGTCAGGGGTCAGGGGTCAGGGGTCAGGGGTCAGGGGTCAGGGGTCAGGGGTCAGGGGTCAGGGGTCAGGGGTCAGGGGTCAGGGGTCAGGGTCAGGGGTCAGGGGTCAGGGGTCAGGGGTCAGGGGTCAGGGGTCAGGGGTCAGGGGTCAGGGGTCAGGGGTCTGGGGTCTGGGGTCTGGGGTCTGGGGTCTGGGGTGTGGGGTGTGGGGTGTGGGTGTGGGGTGTGGGGTGTGGGGTGTGGGTGTGGGGTGTGGGGTGTGGGGTGTGGGGTGTGGGGTGTGGGGTGTGGGGTGTGGGGTGTGGGGTGTGGGGTGTGGGGTGTGGGGTGTGGGGTGTGGGGTGTGGGGTGTGGGGTGTGGGGTGTGGGGTGTGGGGTGTGGGGTGTGGGGTGTGGGGTGTGGGTGTGGGGTGTGGGGTGTGGGTGTGGGGTGTGGGTGTGGGGTGTGGGGTGTGGGGTGTGGGGTGTGGGGTGTGGGGTGTGGGTGTGGGTGTGGGGTGTGGGGGTGTGGGGTGTGGGGTGTGGGGTGTGGGTGTGGGGTGTGGGGTGTGGGTGTGGGGTGTGGGGTGTGGGGTGTGGGGTGTGGGGTGTGGGGTGTGGGGTGTGGGGTGTGGGGTGTGGGGTGTGGGGTGTGGGGTGTGGGGTGTGGGGTCTGGGGTCTGGGGTCTGGGGTCTGGGGTCTGGGGTCTGGGGTCTGGGGTCTGGGGTCTGGGGTCTGGGGTCTGGGGTCTGGGGTCTGGGGTCTGGGGTCTGGGGTCTGGGGTCTAGGGTCTAGGGTCTAGGGTCTAGGGTCTAGGGTCTAGGGTCTAGGGTCTAGGGTCTAGGGTCTAGGGTCTAGGGTCTAGGGTCTAGGGTCTAGGGTCTAGGGTCTAGGGTCTAGGGTCTAGGGTCTAGGGTCTAGGGTCTAGGGTCTAGGGTCTAGGGTCTAGGGTCTAGGGTCTAGGGTCTAGGGTCTAGGGTCTAGGGTCTAGGGTCTAGGGTCTAGGGTCTAGGGTCTAGGGTCTAGGGTCTAGGGTCTAGGGTCTAGGGTCTAGGGTCTAGGGTCTAGGGTCTAGGGTCTAGGGTCTAGGGTCTAGGGTCTAGGGTCTAGGGTCTAGGGTCTAGGGTCTAGGGTCTAGGGTCTAGGGTCTAGGGTCTAGGGTCTAGGGTCTAGGGTCTAGGGTCTAGGGTCTAGGGTCTAGGGTCTAGGGTCTAGGGTCTAGGGTCTAGGGTCTAGGGTCTAGGGTCTAGGGTCTAGGGTCTAGGGTCTAGGGTCTAGGGTCTAGGGTTTAGGGTCTAGGGTCTAGGGTATAGTGTGTAGGGCATAGGGTAGAGGGTATAGGGTATAGGGTATAGGGAATAGGGTATAGGGTAAAGGGTATAGGGTATAGGGTATAGGGTAAAGGGTGCAGGGGCTCACCGCGCGTGCCAGCAGCCAGCGGTGGTACATCCACCCGCTCTGGTCCTCGGGTTCGGTGAAGAAGGCGTTCTGCACAAGCTCAAACTCGGAGCGCATGACGGGTATGCTGGCGTCTAAGGATGCCGGCGAAGCCAGCACGTCTGTGCCAGGTGTCCCGTGCAGTGGGGTGGGCTTGACGCCATCCAGGGGCAGGAGGGAGCTGTTCAGGGAGCAGCGCGTGCGAGCAGGGATTGGAGGATTATAGGACGGAACGAGAAGCGGTGCAAGTCAGTGGGGCGCAGCTTCACACAAACACAGGCAATGTCCAAGACCCGACAAGCACAGCCAGGCTGTCACCCTCCCCCCCACGGTCGCACACACCTGCGATAGTGCCACGCCGAGTAGTTGCTGAAGTTCTGGTTGATCTTCTGCTCGCAGAACTGACGCTCTTGCGCTGGCGACCGCCCGAGCTGCTCCGCCACAAACCGGCGGTGCAGCCACCCGTGGAAGTTGCGCTCGTCGGCATCCAGCAGCTTGGCACACAGGAGGAGCTCGCGCTGCAGCAGGTCGGAGCCAATGCCGTGGCGGAGGGCAAGGGACAGTACCCACTGGAGCCAAGGGAAAACGACACATTCGGGGCATGCATAATACAACCAAGTAACATTGGGACGTATTAGTGCCAGGAGGTACACACGTCCGCATAATTGATGCAAGATGTAGAGAAAAGGAAACAAGCGGGATCCCTGGCTTCAAGACGGACATTCCGTTCAAAGCACCGATGACGCATGCTGGATGGCAATTTAAGTACGAAGAGAACTATCTGCACACACAGGCGGGTGGCGAGCGCCCAGGAAATGTCCCCCCCCCTCACCCCCACGTGCCCAGGATGATACAGGGGCATCGAAACCTCACCTTTCTGTGGTACCACGGCCCGTACGCCTTGGCGTTCTTGCGCAGTGCTTTCTCGGCCTGTAATTAGGAAGCATGGAAGAGAAAGACAGCGGCGTGCAGGGGCGTCACAAAAAGGGCACGCACGCCCAGGGAACATGGCGGTTAGGTGACAGCCACCAAGCACATCCGCTGATGCGAACATCAAACACCATAGTTGCACGGCTCCTACACACGCAACCCACGAACGTGCGTACAAGAACACCGCACTTGCCTCCAACCAGACTTCATGTCATACCAACCCTACCCACTCACAGCTAGGGTTTTCCCCAAACCTGCCACTCACCAGCTTGAGTTCTTCCTCCACCACTTCTCGCAGCTTCTGGGGGAAATGCTCACGCGCACCCTCGTCAGCCCCCGCAGGTGCCGGCACAGCTGCCGCCGCCCCTGCTGCCACATCCCTGCCCTCGTCAGGCCTGCCTGCATCCGCCACATGGCCATCCAGGGCTCCACCATTGATGCTAGCAGCAGCGGCGCCAGCATTATAGTGCCCGTTGCCAGTAGCAGCGGGCGCATCCTGCGCCTGCTGCGGATGTGCAGAGGTGGTGGCGGCGGCAGCGACAACAGGGTCAGCCGCCGCGTGATCCCTCGGTGCATGCTGCTCCAGCCAGTGCGTCACGGCGTCGCGGCGGTAGTTCCATACTGTCAGGAACTCAGGGTTCAGCTCCAGCAGTGCTGCGGTCAGGCCCAGGGACTCAGGGTCAAACCTGGGAGGTATATATACATACGCCCACGTGTGGCGCCCCGTGGTTGGGGGATGAGAAAACAGCAATCGGTAATGGTAAGGTGGGCTTGTCCCAAGTGGGACGGATGGTAGAGTGCAGTGGAGTGTGCATGCTATGAGCCTGGTTGGGGGAGAGGTGGTCCTCCGGAAGTCTACAGTACTGTAGGCAGGATGTGAGGGGACACGATCGAACGCTCAAACTGCTGTTTTGTCTGCTAGATGCAGGCAAGGAGTCCCTTGCAGCCATCCAAGCAGTAGCATGCACGAAGGGGAACCGGCTATGTTGACTCTCTCCTCATATAGGAAGAGACATGGAAGCAAACACGATGTGGCTGCGGGCGCCATGCCCTGACATACAGACCCGTGATCAAGGATAGGAAAACTCATCGAATGAAGTTTGATGATACGGATGAAGTAAGCGGCGACAAGGCAAGGAACCGCCATGGACAGCCAGAAAAAAACTGAGCTACACAGCTTACCACAATTAATTACCACATTTTTTGTGCGGAAGCTGTACTTTGGATGATAAAATGCTCTCTTGTAGGCCAGACGGAGAAGACGTTGTTAATGAGATGCGGTGAATAAAAAATGTGCAGGTACGCAGGTATGGGGAAAGCAACTTGCTTTTGCAGGAGCCAGGAACCGAATATGTGGCCATTCGATAGAAAATCGGTGGAACGGCTACGAGACAATTCCGTCATCATTGGCCCAATGCAACAGTGGATGCATAAGCTAGTCACGCAGTTGTACCAACCGCATGCAAAAGACCAGCCTCTCGGCTGGCGACAAAACGCATCACATGCTATATAGCGGGATATTGGGGGATCCTGGTGGTATGATACTGAAGCACCAGGTGACTACAAGTGATCAGCGATCGGCTTACGTGGAAAATTTTCAGCGGTTCTTATACTGAAAAGCAGGCGGTGGTCCCGAATCGCTAACTAACATCAAGCTGAGGAACTTCATAAGCTTTTCATTTCAAGATTTATTTGGAAATCAACGAGACCCTGGCAGTTCGGGTGAACCAGTTGTAACTTACCGGCGCTGGTTTCGGCGTGCAATCACGTCGCTGCTAAGTCTGCAATACAGCTGGACCTTCTTGCGTGTCTCAGCTTCCTTTGCTTCATCCTGATGGGCTCCTGTCCTCGGCCTTCCGTGCATGATGACGAACACTAAGCGGACGCGGTCGAGCGTCCTTCAACTGCGAACACGGCGATTCTCTGCCCCACAATCCCCGGTAACATGAAAGGAAGGCCAATAGTTAATTATATTTCCATGACATTTTTTGTTCTTACTGTGGCATACCCATCGTATTTTCTGTTTGCCATTTAATCAGTATTCGTGCCAGAACTACAGTGGAACTATTCACTGGACTGGAGTTCTGCTTGTCCTCATGGAAGGGTCACCCTTCACTTAACACGTGACAGTGTACACACTACAGATGTAGGTAGGTAAAGCAAGGGTAAAGTACTGCTTAAGTGTGTCGTTATTGGGCCGTGACGGCATGTATTGTAGAGGGTCGTGGTGCCTAGTGCCTACGCGGTCGGTATTTCTTATTCCGGGGCCCAATGGCCGGCGCCGCGCCAGACTCGCCCGCCTTTGGGCTTTGTGTCACACTTTGGGCGTCTTGGAATTTGGCTTTGGGCGTCTTGGAAGTTGGCTTTGGGCGTTTGCTCTTTTGGCAGATTTCTACACTACACTGGTACTACGTAAAAAAGCACAGACTGGTGCGGCGTAACATTTTTAAACTTGGTAAAATTACCGCCGCACAGCCAGCCAGAACTGGACAAGGTGATGGCCGCAAGTAGTCGTTGCTGGGCTATCGTATTTGTAGCATGGGGCGTTTCACCGAGTCTACGGTTAGCATGATGGGGAGGATTCCTAACCTTCATTATGTGGGTTAAGTAGGGGTGCTCATAGTGGCCGGTTTCCCTCGCTTCCTTGTAAACCAGGCTCTGCGTCAAGATCACAGACGACTGGGTAAGTAGTTGTTCCAGTCTGTTCTAGTTTGTATGACGCCTGCTATTAGGCGTTCTTGTTATTGTCGTTCATCATCGCCGTGACCGTCGTGGCCAGCAGCGTGCTTTTTTTACATACCGGATGGTGTCGACTTGTTTATTGATAGCGCATTGGTGAATATCGCTGCATGGAGGAATATCGGCTACAACCCGCGGGAAAGTGCTGGCTCCAATGTTCTTTTTGTATGCAGGATGACGGCACTGCCAAGCCGGAGACGAATATGACGCACGGTATAATGCCAGTCATTCAGACCGACTGCGCGACTGGTTGTGGGATACACGTTCCTGGTTGTGGGATGTGTTCCTTGTTGTGGGATACTTGTTCCTGGTTGTGGGATGCACGTTCCTGGTTGTGGGATAGTCGTTCCTGGTTGTGGGATGTGTTCCTGGTTGTGGGATGCACGTTCCTTGTTGTGGGATACTTGTTCCTGGTTGTGGGATACACGTTCCTGGTTGTGGGATGTGTTCCTTGTTGTGGGATACTTGTTCCTGGTTGTGGGAAACACGTTCCTGGTTGTGGGAAACACGTTCCTGGTTGTGGGAAACACGTTCCTGGTTGTAGGATACACGTTCCTGGTTGTGGGAAACACGTTCCTGGTTGTAGGATACACGTTCCTGGTTGTGGGAAACACGTTCCTGGTTGTGGGAAACACGTTCCTGGTTGTAGGATACTTGTTCCTGGTTGTAGGATACTTGTTCCTGGTTGTGGTATACACGTTCCTGGTTGTGGGAAACACGTTCTTGGTTGTAGGATACACGTTCCTGGTTGTGGGAAACACGTTCCTGGTTGTGGGAAACACGTTCCTGGTTGTGGGAAACACGTTCCTGGTTGTGGGAAACACGTTCCTGGTTGTGGGAAACACGTTCCTGGTTGTGGGAAACACGTTCCTGGTTGTAGGATACTTGTTCTTGGTTGTGGGAAACACGTTCCTGGTTGTGGGAAACACGTTGCTGGTTGTGGGAAACACGTTCCTGGTTGTGGGAAACACGTTCCTGGTTGTGGGAAACACGTTCCTGGTTGTGGGAAACACGTTCCTGGTTGTGGGAAACACGTTCCTGGTTGTAGGATACACGTTCCTGGTTGTGGGATACACGTTCCTGGTTGTGGGAAACACGTTCCTGGTTGTAGGATACTTGTTCTTGGTTGTGGGAAACACGTTCCTGGTTGTGGGAAACACGTTGCTGGTTGTGGGAAACACGTTCCTGGTTGTGGGAAACACGTTCCTGGTTGTGGGAAACACGTTCCTGGTTGTAGGATACACGTTCCTGGTTGTGGGATACACGTTCCTGGTTGTGGGAAACACGTTCCTGGTTGTGGGAAACACGTTCCTGGTTGTGGGAAACACGTTCCTGGTTGTGGGAAACACGTTCCTGGTTGTGGGAACACGTTCCTGGTTGTGGGAAACACGTTCCTGGTTGTGGGAAACACGTTCCTGGTTGTGGGAAACACGTTCCTGGTTGTAGGATACTTGTTCCTGGTTGTGGGAAACACGTTCCTGGTTGTGGGAAACACGTTCCTGGTTGTGGGATACACGTTCCTGGTTGTGGGAAACACGTTCCTGGTTGTGGGAAACACGTTCCTGGTTGTGGGATACACGTTCCTGGTTGTGGGATACACGTTCCTAGTTGTGGGAAACACGTTCCTGGTTGTAGGATAGTCGAGCCTAGTTGTGGGATGTGTTCCTGGTCCAAATATAAAGGGGCACGGGAATTAGCGATAGCAGAGGGGGCTCGGGAATAACGTTAGCAGAGGGGCACGGGCACTAACGTTAGTGAAGGGGCACGGGCACTAACGTTAGCAGAGGGGGCTGGGCACTAACGTTAGTAAAGGGGCACGGGCACTAACGTTAGCAGAGGGGGCTGGGCACTATCGTTAGTAAAGGGGCACGGGCACTAACGATAGCAGAGGGGGCTGGGCACTAACGTTAGTAAAGGGGCACGGGCACTAACGTAAAGTCTTTACCACAAGGGTTTGCTCACATGACGCTCGGGATCGCTTGGGACCTATTTATGGTAACGTGAGATAGGCCAGCTTTGAGAAAGCGAGGTAGTAAATCTATAACTTGGGGGAGAGGCCGGGTTTTGAGGAATCTACTACTGCATTAAACTAATTTACATAAAAACCTTTGAAATAAATGTCTTTTTGTGAATGCATGCAGACCGTGACGTCATGGTGGGAGGTCAAAGCTCCTCTCTTGGTGTTCGGGAAGATGCCCGGACCTGCATTGAGGACTTGACAGGTGAATCGTGATGTATGTTTTATACACATGAATAACAACCTAACAATGTTGTTGATTTGTTCGCATTTGATTGTAGTATCATTTAAGTTTTTGTAAGTTGTTCTCTACCTGAACTACATGCCGGATTGCTTTTTTGTACATGGCCATATATTTTTGCTCACAGGAAAACACACACAAATTGTCCAATACACATGACCATGCACCCACACATGATGTCGATCGGTTCTCGGTTTGGTAGTCTCGGTAAGGTATACTTTTTTTTGTTAATTTACATATGTCAAGAATGGCACACACATACGCTTAGCAGAACGCGGGTTTATTACCAGGGGCGTGTTTGGCATGTTCCCAAGTCCGATAATATCTTCTTGTCTTCCTTTGTATGCATGCAGGCCCTGACCTAGAGGTAGAAGGAGCAGGTATACCGGGAAGACACCGCCACACCTGACGTGGGACGAACGAGCGCGACCTGTGCGACATCCTCCTGTGGCTCAAGTGCTGAAGAAGAGTTGCTCGCGGTTGTGTTAACCCATTCCCGATACCGATACAGATGTCCAGCACTAAAGGGCCTCTATGGAGCTTTTATTGAGAAAAACGTGGCAACTTGCACAGCGATGGAGTGTAGGGTAGAGGGTTGTAGACCCGCCCTGCGCACGCCTGTGAGGGTGCTCCGGTATGTAGTGTGCATCCTTTGTGTGTGTTATCATTAGTTGGCCTACTCACTACCAAGTGGGAGTGTAATTGTTCGTGGTGGGAGTCCTGCCTTGGATGCCGTCCGCCCCGGCAAGCCCTCCTCCAGGCAGTCAGGGGAACCACCATTGGGGGGAGGTGGCTCAATTGATGGAGGTGGTAAGCCCCTGCACCGATTGGCTAGTCGGTCGAATCCCACCAGATGACGTAACTCTCACTGCGTAATGGGAAGCTAATTGGTGGTGGCATAGTCATGGGATGCGTAGGTCTACTTCATGATTACCCGCTATCTTACTTTGTTTTTATCGTGGTCCTCTCTACTGCTGCAAGGGGCTCCCTACCTGTTGGGGGCGGGGGGGGCGGGTTATCTTTGTTAGTTACGCCGTCTCTCAGTGGCGTTACGTCCGTTCGATATGGACTTGCCTACAGAGGGTGGTACTGACGTGTTGATCGGGAGTTCCGGTTGAGCCTGTGATTCGGGGTTCTTTGAACGGAGTTTCTTCTATACGTGAATGCGGGAACAAGAGGCCGCTGGATGAGCGGCTTATATGTCGTAGTGTTTTCTCGTAGCTGTTTGGCTAGAGCTTTTGTGATTAGTAGATGCAGTATAGTGCATGGTTGAAAAATGAATTAAATAAAATGTGCGTTCCGCGCTTGGGTTGATTATACCCGGGCGGAACGGGGCGTGAGGTGCAGTGCCCCTGAAAAGAACAACCTACGCATTATTTAATACTAGCCGTGCAGATTCGGGATATTCTACCCCCGGTCTGTACGGTTAGCGTCTTACTAGCATCACTGAACATAAGGGTTTAATGACGTCAGTTAGCTAGGGATAAGGGAGGTTTTGCGACTAAAAGCCGCTCTGGCTGGTTTTGTCGGCCTCTTTCTTTGCTCGTTGTCGTTGCGGCGGCAGCCGCAGCTATGGGTGCTGCGGAGCAAAATCCCAAAAGCACTGGTCGCACCGGCCACTTGGCCAGTGGTGAGACTTCCAGTTGTTAACCGGCCAGGCGTAGTTCCTCGCCCGGTTAACTAAAAGAAAAGAAAATGATTACCTCCGGTCCGCACCTTTTCCCCAGCTTGGGGTCTTTGGTGGGCCGGGTGCCGTGACAGGTGCTCAACTGTCGCTTGGTCGGCCCAGTGCGCGAGCTGGTGCTCCGTACCTGGGGATGCTTGCACCCCGGGTTGGAGCCGGATGGCTGGCACTGGCGACCCGTGTCTCGGTCCGCGGCCTGAGGCTTTTTCTTCGGAAATTGCTGCTGGCCAGCAAACTTTGCAATTGCCTTCCGCCGAGGGGGGGTGGTTGGGGCTGGGGACGGCGATGGGAAAAGCGCTTAAGCTAGAAATTTTTTCCCCACGCATAGAAACCTCGGGGGGAATGCGGTCTTGGCTGAACGGACTCTCGTTCAGCCAGGTGCCTGGGGCTGTGGCCTCGGGCATCCGGGCTGGCGGGGCCTGGGCTAGGTCCACGTTTTTTCTCGAAGCACCCCGGGTCTATGGGGAGACGGCCATAGCGGTACCGACTCGGGGCCCCGAGAGGGGTCATGATAGGCTCGCCGTGCGCAATCGCAGTGCAAATGCGCTGGGCCTTTTTGGGCCTGGCCTTGCATCCACAGCCGCCGGGCACACGCCTCCCGATGTGGGGGGGCTCCCGTTTTGCGGCAGGGCGGTCACTTGTGACAACGAGCAAGGTGGAGTGCGGCTTCAAGGGAAAGCCAGGGCGGGGGTGATTGGGCAACGTACTTCATGAAGGGCCTTGAACGGCGTGCCTCCGGGCATGTCAATAGTGTCACATGTATGCTTCCACTTATTGTTTTAATGAAGATGCTGGTTTTTGTGGGAGCTACGTGGGACATGAATCGGGGTTCTTTGAACGGAGTTTCTTCTATACGTGAATGCGGGAACAAGAGGCCGCTGGATGAGCGGCTTATATGTCGTAGTGTTTTCTCGTAGCCATCCACAAAATTCCGGCCACGAGGTAGCCATGGCTGTCGGAGCTCATAACTTTCACGTTTGAGCACCGAATTTAGCCGTGAATATCACTATCGCTTCGTCTTTCTAAGACGCACATGCTGATATAATTTTCCGAATCTAAAACGCAATATATGGCGCACAAACGCGCCTCGACGCAACGCAGCCTGGCGGCTGCGCTCGGCAATGAAAATTCTGCAGCTCAGGCTGCAGCTTCGCCTTCAGGTCCGGCAGGCGGCGATGACACTAGTCGTGCACTGGTGGTCGTCCAGCAACCCCCCGGGCTTAACGCCTCGCCATCTGCATCGCCTGACCCCAAGCGCACCCGCCCAGCCGACGACACAGGAGGGTCTTCACGCCCAGAACCGAGCTTTCGGCCCCGGCCTTTCAAGGTCGCAGATTACGACTGGGCCACCATTTCTCCGACCGATGCTCTGCGCTGCATCTTCTTCGGGGATTACGCTTCGCTTTACGACCTGTGCCTCCATTTCCACTCCATCAATCGCCTCCTCGCCCCGGACGGCAGCCGCTGGGCCAACATCTACGGGCTGTCCGGCTGCGTCCGCCCCCATCTCCAGCACGCCATCCTCAACTCCCTTCTCCAGCGCTCTGACGGCGAGATCTGGGCTCCACCCCTTTCCGTCCCCACCCTCCGCTCCATCCTCACGGAAGCCTTAATCAGCAGCACGTGACCCCCCTTGCTGCCGACATAGCAGCAATCGGCGGCACGCTGACTGCTGAACTTCCTCACATTTCCACCGCCGCCGCCTCCACCTCCACGGCCATTTCCGCCTCCACTGCCGACATCAAAGCCCAGCTCCTCGACCTCGACCAACGCCTTCAAGCCACCGCCAACGCCCTTGAGAGCTTGCATGACACCGCCGGCCTCACCGCCCAGGCGGTGAAGGACATCGCCGCCCAGCCGGCGCCTGCTGGCTCGGCCGGCGATGCTCCCTCCACCTGGGCGGACTTGCTTAAGCAGCACACCACCTCCACCACCTCCACCATCTCGGCACAACTCAAGCAACAAGCCCTCGACCTTCGCGAGGAAGCCGACATCGCCCGGCGCAGCCACAATGTCATCGTCAAGCACTTCGACCAGCAGGCAGGTGAGACCTCCACGAGCCTTCTTGAGGCATTTAAGCGCGCCATTCTTGCCCCCATGTTACTCACTGGTGAGCTGGACATGTCGGCTGTCCGCCTCCCCCGCGCGCGGGGGAAGGCTGGCCCGGCCCCCGTGCTCCTCACCTTTAAGTACATGGCGGACAAGCTGGCGTTCCTTAAATGCCGCAAGAAGCTCTCGGAGACTCGCTTCACGCTGGACGACGACTTGACCCTGGCCCAGCAACAACGGCGACGCGAGCTATGGCCGGCCTACCTTCAGCTCCGGCAGAGCGCAAGGGGGAAGCCGGTATACTGGAGGGGGGCGGTCATCCACGTTGACCACAAGCCCTGGCAGCCCCCTCCTGCCACCTCAGACTAGGAATATATATACCAGTAGTGTAGATTAGTAAGGCTTAGCCTAGCATGTGGCCCACGCGCATGTGCGCCCATAATGGCCCCCATGGATGATGCCTTCAACATTTAGCCATGCTTTGTCTATAATGGGACCCCCATGGATGTTGCATTAAGATAAGAACTTAGCCATGCTATGCCATGCAGAGAGATGCTCTCTGTCGAGAAGCCATGCCCTAGCCCTTGCATAGCCATGATGATCTTCCTCCCCCGTGCCAGGATCCCCTTAGCTGGGTTGAACCTGAGACAGCATGGTGGTGCCGGTGCCCTTGCGGCACCTAGAGCAAGTGTTGCTTACATTCCCACCCTTGCATGAAGTAGCCTAGGATGTATTTAAAGCCATATGCCCCTTCTCAGGGATATGTGCTACATTGACTCCCAACGGAGTGATGTTGATAATTAATTAATTAATTAATTTCTCGTAGCTGTTTGGCTAGAGCTTTTGTGATTAGTAGATGCAGTATAGTGCATGGTTGAAAAATGAATTAAATAAAATGTGCGTTCCGCGCTTGGGTTGATTATACCCGGGCGGAACGGGGCGTGAGGTGCAGTGCCCCTGAAAAGAACAACCTACGCATTATTTATTACTAGCCGTGCAGATTCGGGATATTCTACCCCCGGTCTGTACGGTTAGCGTCTTACTAGCATCACTGAACATAAGGCACTCCCGGCCAGTTAGGCTAGAAACACACGCCCTGATCAAGCATGCTGTTTCCGGCCCCACCGTCTAGGTCATCTAGTCGCTCCACACGTAAGCCAGCCATAATTTCAATGCACAAGGATACACATTTCCATCACCATTCATCTTCATCATCCTGAACGACTCGAAAACGCGGAAAAGATAACGGCAGGCTCGAGCTACCATGGTCCGGATTCTCCCGATTTCTGGCCTGCGCTGGTTGTCTCTTTGATAAGGGTTTAATGACGTCAGTTAGCTAGGGATAAGGGAGGTTTTGCGACTAAAAGCCGCTCTGGCTGGTTTTGTCGGCCTCTTTCTTTGCTCCCCACCCACCCACCCTTGTCTTGGTTGCCTCTAGGGCAACGTACTTCATGAAGGGCCTTGAACGGCGTGCCTCCGGGCATGTCAATAGTGTCACATGTATGCTTCCACTTATTGTTTTAATGAAGATGCTGGTTTTTGTGGGAGCTACGTGGGACATGAAACATTATTTTTCAATTTGCGTTTCAATTTGCGGTGGTTGATGAAGCATGACTATATGGTTGTCTCCTTGATATGCTGTATAGTTTTCGGAAGACACCGACGCACGGCTGACACGCATGGTTGACACTATACGTACCAACTTGATTATTTGGGTGGTTAAATTAAATTAAAATTAAATTATAACATGCCTCCGTGGGGAGGTCATGTAGCACATATTTCATGATGGATGGGGTGGAGGAAGCCGCGTGATCGAACTATCCTAACTCTATCTAGAAAAGCCTAACTACACTACTCATCAAAACGCCTCCTCCGCTTGGGGGGAGGTGGCTTGCCCACAGGGTCGGGCGTGTGTGCCTTGACAATCTTCTTCCACCGCTCCTTGTCCTGCATGGCAGTCCAAAGACGGGAGAGAGAGTGGATGCGGTACTCAAACTGGGCTGGGACCACTAGGTCGTCCAGCAACATCTGGGTATAGGTCATGGCATGTTTCCCTACCTTTTTAGGAATGTTCTTGGGGCCAGGCCAGGTCAAAATGTGCCGCCCCGGTTGGCCGAGCCGCTGGGGACCGGCCAGACCAAGGGCGGTGTCGACCTGGCTGGTGCGAGCAAGATGTCCTACAAATGCTATCCTACGCTGTCTAATCTCGTCCGAAATACGCGGCATACCGTGATACAAAGACTCTAAGGACCTACGCTGAGAAAACCCGACATTCAGGACCTGTCGGAGCATCCGGGTTACCGTGCCGTCTAGCTTGGCTGCCAGTGTTGCCGTGAGTGTCCATGCCTCGGCGCCATACGTGAGCACCGTGAGGACGAGGACCTTGAAGAGCATGCGCTTGCGGTGCTCGTCCAGGCCCTTGGAGCGCCAGTAGGTGTTGAGCGAACGGAGCTTGGCCCAGGAAAGGCCGATGCGGGTGTCCACATCGTCGGCAGTGTCCGGAAGCCAACTCCCCAACAGCTTGAAGCGGTCGCGGAGTGGGACCTCCGTCCCGTCTAGCAGGCGCGGCAGCGGTGGGCGACTGGAGGCCCCAATCACCATCGCCTCAGTTTTGACACTAATCTCCAACCCCACCGCCCTCGCCTCCAGGCCCAGACAGTCCAGCCAGGTCTGAATGTGCTCGGGGCGCGCGATGAGGGTGGTGTCGTCCGCGTAAATCAGGTCAGCCAGGCGGTAACCCGTGCTAACCCCGCCGTGCCCACGCTCGTTAAGGATGTCCAAGCCTGGCTCGAACCCCTTAAGAGCAGTAAAGCGCGCACGTGCCTGGCGCATGACGTGGTCCACGACAATAATGAACAGGTATGGAGACAGGACACAACCTTGCCACACCCCGTGGTGAAGGGGGAATGGTGGGGTGGTGCCTTCCGCAGTCCGCACTACTGCCTGTGAGCCCTCATACAGTCGGCGAATGGCAGCAATAAACGCTGGTGGCACGCGGTCCAGAGCTAGGATGGCCCAAAGAGCCTCCCAGAGGACCGTGTCAAAGGCCTTGATATAGTCAACAAAAATGAGGACCAGCGGCAAACTGTCAGGGGGAAGGCGACGCACCTCCTCCATCAACCGGCGCGCGACAAACACAGCCATGACAGTGTTACGACCACTACGGAAACCCATCTGAGACTCACCCAGGTGTGGGTCCAGCGCGGCGCGGAGCCTGTGCAGCATCATGCGCATGAAGACCTTCAGCGCGGCGCTCTGGAGGCAGACACCCCGGTAGTTACCGGGGTCAGCAGCAGAGCCCTTCTTGTACAGCATGACGCGGATGGCCGTCTGCCACTCAGCAGGCGGAGGCTCGTCAGAGAGCAGGACACGGTTGCAGAACGCCAGCAGAAGATCCCTAACCGCCAGATCAGGGGTCTTCAGCAGCTCAGCAGAAAGGTGGTCGGCCCCGACCGCCGCATCGTACCGCAGGCGAGCAAGGGCGCCGTCCAATTCCTCCAAAGTGAAGGGGTGGACGACGTCGTTGGTGGCAAGGCAGCCCTCCTTCAAGGCGGGGACTTGGTAGTCCGCGGCCGAGGAGGGGGGCGCTGGCGGCGGCGGGGGTCCGGCGACCCCGAGGCGGGCGGCCGTCTCGGGGTGAAGCGGCGGGGGGGGGCGCGAGCCCCACCGGTCAAGGAAACATTGTGGGCCAACCAGCGGTCAAGGCTTACCGGCGCCGTGCCGTCCCCCGTGTGCTCCACCGGGGTGCGCTGCCGCCGGCCGCCGAGCCGGTCGAGGTGGTACCACATGTCCTTGCCCTGGTTGCGAGCCTGGCAGGCCTTGGCATCCGCGATGCACTGGGCCGCCTCCGCGTCCTGAGCATGCTCGTAGGCCTCCACAAGGGCGGCCTTGAGCAATGGTTTCTGCAGCGGGTCCCGGTTACGCTTGAGGCGGTGCCGGGCGGCCAAGACCTTGGGGTCCTGGCGGTAGAGCGGGCCGGGGCGGCGGCGGGGCATGACCGGCAGGTGCCGGGCCGCCAGCAACGGGGCACGGGCCGCAAAGCCCGCAAAAATGGCTGCGTTGGGGGCACCCTTGTCCAGCTCGTCGACGTCCGCCCGGGCGTCCAGTGCCGACAGGTACTTCCGTCGGCACCAGTTCCGCTCGTGCTCGGCGTCCGTCCAGTCCTCAGGATCTCCCTTGACCGGACGTAGAGCAGACCAGTCAGGGCGGACCACTGGGGCGCGGCGCGCGGGGACGTGGAACCGGAGCCGAAGGGTCGCGCGCACCAACCGGTGGTCAGAGCACACCGTGGGCGTGTCAAACACTCGGGTGTCCAGAACCGAGGTACACCTGGGCTGCCGTACCACCACGTAGTCCAGACAGGCCTGACGGCCGTTAGGGCCACGAAAAGTGACCAAGTCCTGGGAGGGACGTTGGAAGTGGCAGTTGACAGCAACCATCCCGCTATCCCGCAAAAAGGCAGAAAACAGGGGAGTGTTGTCATTAGCAGCAGTGTCAGCAGGCGCAAAGCGACTGCCAGCAGTACCCACGGGGAGCGTGGCATTGGCGTCTAGCAGCATAACCAAAAAGTGGCGGGCCGGGGTGGCCCCCTCAAGGCTATGCAAGTCCTCGAAGAACTTCTGGCGTTCCAACGCAGGTAGACCACTATGGGGTGCGTAGCCCACCCCCACCGTGAGGTGGTGTTTAGACCGCCCCTCGACGGAGGTGAAGTGTGCTACCATAAGGCGTGGCGTTAGAAACTTAAGCGTGCTGAGGCTAGCAACTGCCAGCGGCGAACACAAAAGACCAACACCACCTTGGCCAGACGTACCGCTGCCAGCGAAGAAAAACCGCCAGCCACCCGCCAAGCGATCAGTGCTCACCATGCCAAGTGGCACCGTGCGGCGGTGTTCCTGGACGCCTAATATAGACACACGATGCTCAATGCAGAATGCGACTAGCTCCTCTACCCGGCAGCTATGGTCGTCATCTAGCAATGTGCGGGTGTTAAAAGTGGCAAGGGCCAAGGATGCCTGCTGGCCCACCAGGGGAGGACGACGATGGGTGATGGGGGTGGATGCGGCGGGGGGTGGAGGTGGGGGTGAAACGGAGGGGGGAAGGGAAGCGGTAGAAATAGTGCTTTTCATCGCATTTATTTTGTCCTGCAAGCGTAGGATGCGAGCCTGCCGCCTGCTCTGGGTATTCGGGGATGCTTGCGCAACGCAGAGGCGTAGGAAATCTAGCATGCGTTGGGTGTTGCTAATCTTGCTGCTGAGAGCTGTCGTTCTGGCCCGAGATACCGGCACCACCATGTGTCTCAGTCGACTGTTAGGTCGATGCATGGTAGTGGAACGGGACTATTTAGAGGCTGTCCCCGAAGCCTGTTAGCCGCGAGCCGACGAGGAAGGTTGTCTACCTACTGTCTACCAACAGAGGCAGCACCCTTCTGGCTAGACGCCTGACGAGACTCCGCTCCGGGGGTGTTAATCGGAACACCTGTAATCCTGTGCCCATCAAAGAATGCTGCAAAGGAGCCATCCTGAAGCAGACGCAACTTAATTTGGGTGGTTATGCCCTTTCATACGCGGCTTCACGATGCATGGCTTTACATTTCCCTTCCTTATTTAAGTGAATGACATGGGGAGACATGCTGTAGGACTTGGCGCACTTTGCCTGAGCAAGGTGTGACAATTAATTCACCGCTATAAATGTGAATGGACCAAGTTCGTCGAAACGGGGAAATAACGTTACTTGATACTAGATTTAGGGAGGTCCTGTGTTCGTAACTTGCTGGTAGCTACTGTGGTTTCTCATTTTCGGTGTTGTCCGTGGAATCTCATATTTGGGCAGCTAGCCCCATGCACGTTGAGCGCTTACTGACAACAATACAAGATTTAGACGCGTAGGGGGGCAAGAATCAATTGTGCGTCGGCACGGTAGCTTGCATCATTCACGATTTGTGCGTTTTAATCGAAGGGCATCTACTTAGTTCGGCAGAGCAACGGGGGTTGTTTAGTTAGTAGTTAGTTAGTACTTACTTAGTTAAAATAGTTAGTCAGTTAGTTAGCTAGTGAGCTAGTTAGAACTTGATAGGTAGGTCAGGTAGGTAGGTAATTAATTAATTAATTAATTAATTAATTAGACTCGTGCTCCCGTTGGGGAGTCACGGAGCCCGAACTGCCTTTCATCCCTTTGTTTGCACAACAGGAAGGAAGGTCAGAGACCCCCTTTCTCCTTCATGCTAGAGGCATGCCACAGCTGCGTGACTCCCAAACGGGAGCACGAGTCTAATTAATTAATTAATTAATTAATGCCACAGCTGCAATCGGACACGCTAAACGATCCTGCAAGATCTGTGGGTGCAATGAGACCCATGTGAGCTTATCATAACAAGGAGCGTGGGCAAGTAATGTGAGCATAGCCAAGACGTAGCATCATTGGATGTACAAGGAAATATTTAATAGCTCTATCTTGATGTGCGTGTAGGAATAACTGCATGGAGGAATAACGGCGAACATGTGAAGGAACAAGTATCCCACAACCAGGAACGTGCATCCCACAAGCAGGAACGAGTATCCCACAAGCAGGAACGTGTTTCCCACCACCAGGAACAAGTATCCCACAACCAGGAACGACTATCCCACAACTAGGAACGTGTATCCCACAACCAGGAACAAGTATCCTCTGCCGGCAGTGCCACCCCATGCAAGACCCCACAAGCCGTCCTTGCATAAAGGGGACATGCAGGCATCACAAGGAGTGGTAACTGCCGGCAGTGCCACCCCATGCAAGAACACACAAGCCGGGGACATGCAGTCATCACAAGGAGTGGTGACTGCCGGCAGTGCCACGCCATGCAAGACCCCACAAGCCGTCCTTGCGTCAAGGGGACATGCAGTCATCACAAGGAGTGGTAACTGCCGGCAGTGCCACCCCATGCAAGAACACACAAGCCGGGGACATGCAGTCATCACAAGGAGTGGTAACTGCCGGCAGTGCTACCCCATGCCAGAACCCACAAGCCATCCATGCAATCATCACAGGGAGTGGTAACTGCCGGCAGTGCGTGGCCCTAATTCCCACAACCCCTCTGCTAACGTTAGTGCCCAGCCCCCTCTGCTAACGTTAGTGCCCCCCCCTCCTTTGCTAACATTAGTTCCCACACCCCTCTGCTAACGTTAGTGCCCGTGCCCCTTTACTAACGTTAGTGCCCATCCCCCTCTGCTAACGTTAGTGCCCGTGCCCCTTTACTAACGTTAGTGCCCAGCCCCCTCTGCTAACGTTAGTGCCCCCCCTCCTTTGCTAACATTAGTTCCCACACCCCTCTGCTAACGTAAGTGCCCTCCCCCCCCTGCTATCGTTAATGCCCACCCCCCTTCACTAACTTTATTCCCACACCCCCTCTGTTAACGTTAGTGCCCGCGCCCCTTTACTAACGTTAGTGCTCGTGCCCCTCTGCTAACGTTAGTGCCTGTGCCCCTTTACTAACGTTAGTGCCCAGCCCCCTCTGCTAACGTTAGTGCCCGTGCCCCTTTACTAACGTTAGTGCCCGTGCCCCTCTGCTAACGTTAGTGCCCGTGCCCCTTTACTAACGTTAGTGCCCAGCCCCCTCTGCTATCGTTAGTGCCCGTGCCCCTTTACTAACGATAGTGCCCAGCCCCCTCTGCTAACGTTAGTGCCCGTGCCCCTTTACTAACGTTAGTGCCCAGCCCCCTCTGCTAACGTTAGTGCCCGTGCCCCTTCACTAACGTTAGTGCCCGTGCCCCTCTGCTAACGTTATTCCCGAGCCCCCTCTGCTATCGCTAATTCCCGTGCCCCTTTATATTTGGACCAGGAACACATCCCACAACTAGGCTCGACTATCCCACAACTAGGAACGTGCATCCCACAACCAGGAACGTGTATCCCACAACCAGGAACGTGCAGCCCACAACCAGGAACGTGTTTCCCACAACCAGGAACAAGTATCCTACAACCAGGAACGTGTTTCCCACAACCAGGAACGTGTTTCCCACAACCAGGAACGTGTATCCCACAACCAGGAACGTGTTTCCCACAACCATCAACGTGTTTCCCACAACCAGGAACGTGTTTCCCACAACCAGGAACAAGTATCCTACAAGCAAGAACGTGTTTCCCACAACCAGCAACGTGTTTCCCACAACCAGGAACGTGTTTCCCACAACCAGGAACGTGTTTCCCACAACCAAGAACAAGTATCCCACAACCAGGAACGACTATCCCACAACCAGGAACGAGTATCCTACAACCAGGAACGTGTTTCCCACAACCAGGAACGTGTATCCTACAACCAGGAACGTGTTTCCCACAACCAGGAACGTGTTTCCCACAACCAGGAACGTGTATCCTACAACCAGGAACGTGTTTCCCACAACCAGGAACGTGTTTCCCACAACCAGGAACGTGTTTCCCACAACCATGAACGTGTTTCCCACAACCAGGAACGTGTATCCTACAACCAGGAACAAGTATCCCACAACCAGGAACGTGTTTCCCACAACCAGGAACGTGTTTCCCACCACCAGGAACGTGTATCCTACAACCAGGAACGTGTTTCCCACAACCAGGAACGTGTATCCTACAACCAGGAACGTGTTTCCCACCACCAGGAACGTGTTTCCCACAACCAGGAACGTGTATCCTACAACCAGGAACGTGTTTCCCACAACCAGGAACAAGTATCCCACAACCAGGAACGTGTTTCCCACAACCAGGAACGTGTTTCCCACAACCAGGAACGTGTATCCTACAACCAGGAACGTGTTTCCCACAACCAGGAACGTGTATCCTACAACTAGGAACGTGTTTCCCACAACCAGGAACAAGTATCCCACAACAAGGAACACATCCCGCAACCAGCAACACAAGGAACGTGCATCCCACAACCAGGAACACATCCCACAACCAGGAACAAGTATCCTACAACCAGGAACACATCCCACAACCAGGAACGTGCATCCCACAACCAGGAACGTGTATCCCACAACCAGGAACAAGTATCCCACAACCAGGAACACATCCCACAACCAGGAACGTGTTTCCCACAACCAGGAACGTGCATCCCACAACAAGGAACAAGTATCCCACAACCAGGAACACATCCCACAACCAGGAACGACTATCCCACAACCAGGAACGTGCATCCCACAACCAGGAACAAGTATCCCACAACAAGGAACACATCCCACAACCAGGAACGTGTATCCCACAACCAGTCGCGCAGTCGGTCTGAATGACTGGCATTATAACGAGCGTCATATTCGTCTCCGGCTTGGCAGTGCCGTCATCCTGCATACAAAAAGAACATTGGAGCCAGCACTTTCCCGCGGGTTGTAGCCGATATTCCTCCATGCAGCGATATTCACCAATGCGCTATCAATAAACAAGTCGACACCATCCGGTATGTAAAAAAAGCACGCTGCTGGCCACGACGGTCACGGCGATGATGAACGACAATAACAAGAACGCCTAATAGCAGGCGTCATACAAACTAGAACAGACTGGAACAACTACTTACCCGGTCGTCTGTGATCTTGACGCAGAGCCTGGTTTACAAGGAAGCGAGGGAAACCGGCCACTATGAGCACCCCTACTTAACCCACATAATGAAGGTTAGGAATCCTCCCCATCATGCTAACCGTAGACTCGGTGAAACGCCCCATGCTACAAATACGATAGCCCAGCAACGACTACTTGCGGCCATCACCTTGTCCAGTTCTGGCTGGCTGTGCGGCGGTAATTTTACCAAGTTTAAAAATGTTACGTCGCACCAGTCTGTGCTTTTTTACGTAGTACCAGTGTAGTGTAGAAATCTGCCAAAAGAGCAAACGCCCAAAGCCAACTTCCAAGACGCCCAAAGCCAAATTCCAAGACGCCCAAAGCCCAAACGCGGGCGAGTCTGGCGCGGCGCCGGCCATTGGGCCCCGGAATAAGAAATACCCTACGCGGTCCCCACGTGCCAAAAGTGAAAAGACGTTGATGATCACCACGATGGCATTCGATGCCTCACATGCGTGGTTGTGACATGTGAATGAGTGTCTTCGTGGTCGCCGTCCACGTCGATGCGGTACGGTCTGTACGGAAGATAGCTCACCAATAGTGTAAAACAGGAGTCCATTTGGCGCCAAATTTGACCCGTTGAACGCGCACCAAAACGATTGCGGTGGACGCACAAGCAAAAATGACTTGCATCATTTCTCATGCACTTCACCCTGGTAAAGGGAATAATTACCATACACGCAAGCATGACATCCAATGGCACGATTGCAGAATAATGAATAGGAGGATTTCGACCCTAGAAGGAGCACGACGCAATCTACCTTTAGTAAGCAGGCGATGAGACCAAAGAGCACGATGTAGTTTAGTGTCTCCCATCCCTCTTGCTAGGTGGAGACCGCCTAGTCGTCAGCGATGATATGTGCGCAGTGGCCGCGATGATATGCAGAACTACGTGATTAAAGTTGTAGCCTTGTAAGAAATTCATTTTGGGCGTCGTTTTAGGTGCAAGCAGAATGTGGGAGGATGACGGGTCCGATACCAGGGTGCGGGTTGCTGTCCGGGCGCGGCCTAAGCTACCCGTGGAGAGAATGCAGCGCTGCGCAGACTGTGTGCAGGTGGACGAGCGTCAGGGGAGTATTCTTATTGGGAAGGACAGACGGTTCACGTTTGACAAGGTCTTTGCGCCTGCAACGACCCAGCTAGCGGTGTACCAATCCTGCGTCGCCCCGCTAGTGCAGAGCTGCTTCGATGGGTAAGACGGCATACGCCGTGTAATGGCTCAAACGCTCAGTCAAGCAAATTTGCGCGACGAAGACACACTCGTGATTCGAGACAGGGATGCCAGGATATGGTGGCGATCTTTCCATAAGAACACGGTCACTCCCGAGTAGCTTCGATGAAGGAGAGGTAGATGCCAATGGTGTTAGCTGGCAACGGGGCTTTGGCATTCTCACTACAGCTGGAAAGTTTCCTGGCCTAAATTCACGGACGGGGCATCGTAGGCAGAGTTATGGATCTGAAGCGATGCACCAATCGGAACGATTTATAAGCTGCTGCTTCTATGCCAGCAGGATGGAAGTCTGATTGATGACAGATCTGATGAAAATTTTGAAGTATCGTCCTGGCTTTTGGTATCAACTATCTAAGACGCGTGTGTGTTATCATAGCCCCCTTATGCTACCATGCAACCCCGGCCGGCCCCGGCCAGACAATCAGCACTGTGTGGCCGGCAATGCCCATGCAAGCGTACCCTCAAGGCATTTGAGGGCACCCTGGTGGAACATAGGGGTCCGGGGAGCACCGTAGCCGAAGGGGGGCCATGGTCACTTACACACGACCCAGGGCTGGCATGACGAGATATGATGGTAGCGGCTAGCAAGAAGAGAAGTGTCTAGAAGGATGTGAACAATAGGATAGGAGGTCCCCTTCTGCTTCGCAGTAGCAGATAGAAGGATGTTAACAATAGGATAGGAGGTTCCCTTCTGCTTCGCAGTAGCAAATAGAAGGATGTTAACAATAGGATAGGAGGTTCCCTTCTGCTTCGCAGTAGCAAAAATACCATCAGGCGGGATGCAGCTCGTAAGGCAGCCACATGTCGAGGATGTTTGCAGTTTTGTTGAGACTGTAAAAACCATCTGGTTGCAGGGACCGACGTCATCGTGACATGGCTGCGTGCGGTGTGCTACCACATGCATACGTGCGGTGTGTTGTGGTCCGTGCTTGCAGGTACAACGCGACTGTGTTTGCCTACGGACAGACAGGGTCGGGCAAGGTGGGTGGCAGACAGCACAAACACCACACAGGCGGCTGCGAACACAGCTGCTGCATGGTCATGCCCCGGCGCTTTACATGGCAGAACGGGTGGTAGAGCTTCTGCAGGGGTTGCCCTCTTGCCATGGACACTCCCACCTAGTGGCTGATTTGGCTTGTCAGTTACTCCACTTGAACGCCTGCTTATTACGCCTGCTTTGTTCCTGGTTCAGCTGTCAGAGCAGGGCTTGGCGCAGACGCAGGATGCATGGATCTACAGAAAGGGACTCTTCCTCCCTTGCTCCTTAAATGCCATCATCTCCCCATTAATGGTATGTTCTCTCCAGCCCCACCCTGCTTGCGTTCCAAGCTTATGTCTTGAAATGCAAGTGCACTCTAGGGCAGCATCGGCCAGCGGGCGAGTTGGTGTCTACCGTGTCAATGTACCATGCTGTGCCATGCGATGCTACATCACCATCATGGTGCTCTCGTTCCATGTCAGGTCATGCGATGCTGTCGTTCCCTATCAGGTCATGCGAAATGCTGTCGTTCCATGTCACATCATGCGATGCTAACAGTCTACATCATGGATGCTGCTCCCTTCCCCTCACCCCCTTTGCAGACGTACACCATGGGCAGCGGCAACTGTTTGGACGCGCTGGAGGACGAGGTGGGCGTCATCCCGCGCGTGGTCTACGACGTCTTTGATGCGGTGGACGAGAGAATTGGCTGCGCTGACGTCACGGTGCGTGCGTGCATGCATGCATGTGTGTGTGTGCTTGTGTGAAGGGCCGCTCGTGCCTTTAGGAGGGTTTGTGTTTGTGCACGCGTGTGTGTGCGTTCGTACATGTGTGTGTGTGTGCGCGCGTGCGCACGTGTGTGTCTGCATGTATGTGTGTGTGGTTGTGTGTGTGAGTGCCTGCACGCGCCACATGTCATCATGAGCCTGGGAACCAGCAGTCAAACGGACCTGGCCATGCCGCAGCCCCTCCAACGGACTCTGTACCACCCAGAATGCATCGGCACAATAGTCGTCCCTGCTTTGGCAAATCTGGTTTCTGGTCTCACCACCTCTGTGGTTTGAAGCTAGTGTGATACGATCAGTGCAGATGATGCATGGTAGCATCATCAGGGCTGCTGGTCGCTACTTCAACTCATCTGTGACGAGAGGGGGCTTTGAATGCCATGCACATGGCTAGCTGTAGGACTGCTCCCATGGCCTATTGGAATGGAGCAGGGTTGGCCAGGATCACGGAGCTGACTTGGTTGGGATCGCTCGATGGCTGGCCTGTCAGCCCTGAAATACATGCGCCCATATCTCCACCCACACAACCGCGCTCAAATGCCCAAGGGCCCCACAGCCTCTTGGCAACGTTCCCTTGAACCTCAAAGGAAAAAGCCTCTCGCTCATCACCCTCCCTCAAAACTGCTGTCCCCCCTTTCCCCTTGAACAGCGCATTTTATCAGTGTGTCTTTCAGTAGCGCGTCTTTATTTTATTTTATCTTATTGATTGCGCAGCCGCAGGCCATCAACATATCGCCCATGCAACAAGTCCATCCTAATCCATCCCATCACTCTCTCCTCCTCGTGTGCGACGGCTGCTCGCTCCTGCAGGTCCGGTGCTCCTACATCGAGGTGTACAACGAGGAGATCCGTGACCTGCTGGGGCCCATGGTGGCGCACAGGGACATCCCCCAGGGCGTCGAGCCGGCCACCATCCGCGAGCGGGGCGACGGCGGCATCGTGCTGGTGGGCGTGCGGGAGGTCTTGGTGACATCACAGGAGGACATGCTGAGGTAAGTGCCCGGCGCATCTTGCCCCACCTTAACACGTCTTAACCGGACAAATTTAGCCCGTCGCTGTTAACATGTCACTCGCTACCCGGTTATGATAGGGGCCATGGTTATAGTATAGTAGCTTTTGCCCACAAATGAGGCTTGATCACAGCCGTGCTGCATCAGTGGAGCGCCAAGTGCCGCTCAGGTTCTCTCGCACCGTAGCGGGGGGAGTCAGCAGAAATATTCTCAGCGTGGACTTGGCAGCATTGTAATAGGATGTTCTCACAGCATCAGCAGCATGGCTTCTTGGTCATTTCCTCCCTCCCCCCACTGTGTTAGTCCGCACGCCGCACCAGTGGTGCTTTGCAGATACCTGTGTGAGTACTCGCTCTTTACAGCTGGCTTCCCAACTGGCTTCACCACTGGTGCCTGTTGCTTGCCCCCCCCCCCCCCTTGTCCCCATGCAGGCTGCTTCAGCTCGGATGTAGTGCGCGCACCACCGGCAGCACGCTGATGAACCAGGCGTCCAGCCGCTCCCACGCCATCTTCACCATCCAGCTGGAGCAAAGGGTGCCGGTCGCGAGCGCAACGGGGGGGGAAGCGGCTGTCTCTGGTGCAGGCCTTGCTGGCGGGGGGCCGCTTGCCGGCTGCCAGTACATCACTGCAAAGTTCCACCTGGTGAGCGCGAAACCATGCGTGGACACGGATGATGGGTGGATGGGCGCAAGATGCGGGGGGGGGTGCCCATCGCTAACCCATGCCCTGCAAAGTGGTTTGAGCTGAAGACATGGTGCCCTCGCGCATGGTGTGCCGTCTTCCCTAAGCTTTGCCCTGTGGGTTGCGGTTGAATTCTTTCTTCCCCACCACACATATGACCGCATATAAATGGCAGCAGCTGTAATAACTGCCGTGCCCAGCCAAGCTCTCGTGCCAAGCTCTCCTGCCAAGCCAAGCGCGCCCAGGACCACTACTACCGATGTTTGCTGGGCTGCCGTCTGCAGGGGACTCCTTGTCCCAACCTACCAGAGTGTAAGGTTGTGGTCTTTAACATACCCTCTCTTCTGCTGCGCGCTGTCCCCAGGTTGACCTGGCCGGGTCGGAGCGCAACAAGCGCACGGGGAACACGGGCATCCGCCTCAAGGAGTCGATCCGCATCAACACGGGGCTGCTCGCGCTGGGGAATGTCATCAGGTGCGCACCACACACACGATGATGGGAGTGATCTGCTACCAGCATGGGTGATGGGAATGGTCTGCTCCAAGTATGGCTGATGGGAACTGTTTAGGGTTTAGGGTTTAGGGTTTAGGGTTTAGGGTTTAGGGTTTAGGGTTTAGGGTTTAGGGTTTAGGGTTTAGGGTGGCTAGTGGGAACGACCTGCTACCAGCATGGATGATGGGGTGTTCATTCCTCCGGTGTCCACCACACACGCGATGATGGGAGTGATCTGCTACCAGCATGGCTAATGGGAATGATCTGCTACCAGTATAGGCTAGTGGGGATGGCCTGCTACAAGCATGGCTATTGGGAATGGTCTGTACGAGGTATGGCGTCCAATCGGGCGCAATGCCCGCAGAGCCTAGAGGTTTCTGGGTACGAGACTAGTAACTGACTAACTGTAGCTCTATACTTGAGGGGTCAACCCTTTCTCGAGGCCTTTTTCCTTGTACTTGCTCTCTGGGTTATGGTATCGGTATATTACTGCTGACTGCACATCGCATGATGCCTTGCCTTACCTCCCATTTCGCTGTACCTGTGGCATCGCTGCTGTCCCTGGCACTCGTCCTTTAGTGCGTTGGGTGGTGGGCGGCATACCGTCAGCCACGTCCCCTATCGGCAATCCAAGCTCACGCGGCTGCTGCAGGTGGGCCAGGTTATGCACACACAAACGCATCCATCCATCCCCCTCCCCTTCCCCCCCCCACATCACTCTCTGGCCACTAAAGTTTCTCTGGCCCATCGCGACATGCAGGCAGGTATGACCCCCCATCGCGTATGACAGTGCTGCTGTTTGACAGTGCTGTTAGTTCGACAGCAGTATGTATCGTGGCTTTGGGGGTTACCCGCGCGGGCCCTAGCGCGTTTTTCTTATAAGAAGAACCCACATGGCATGTTCCTAGTAGCCCCCACACATGCCATCAGCCATGAGCCACCCTTTTCGAAAGGAGGCCTGGCCACGCCGACCCGCCATCCTCTTGTGCAACAAAAGAGACACCCGCATGACTACCAACCTGTTGGCACACATGGTTTTTGGGGATGTACTGGAGGTTCTGGGGTATGCGTGGGATTGCGATGATGTTTCTTATTCATTTGTTCTGGGGTATGCGTGGGATTGCGATGATGTTTCTTATTCATGTGTTCTCGGGTATGCGTGGGATTGCGATGTTGTTTCTTATTCATTTGTTCTGGGGTATGCGTGGGATTGCGATGTTCTTTCTGATTCATTTGTTCTGGGGTATGCATGGGATTGCGATGATGTTTCTGATTCATTTGTTGTCTGGGGTATGCATGGGATTGCGATGTTCTTTCTGATTCATTTGTTCTGGGGTATGCGTGGGATTGCGATGTTGTTTCTGATTTATTTGTTGTCTGGGGTATGCATGGGATTGCGATGTTGTTTCTGATTCATTTGTTCTGGGGTATGCATGGGATTGCGATGTTGTTTCTGATTCATTTGTTCTGGGGTATGCATGGGATTGCGATGTTGTTTCTTATTCATTTGTTCTGGGGTATGCATGGGATTGCGATGTTGTTTCTGATTCATTCGTTAAACTATGACTCAACAATCCCCGAAATAACAGTGCTTCCCTAGCACGAGTTCGCAGACAAGAGCTAAAAGTGCTGCTTATTGCCTTGCTTGCTTTGCACAGGACTCACTGGGCGGCAACAGCATGACTTGCATGATCGCTTGCATCAGGTAATAACACGTTGACAATATGTATGGGGTGGCCTCATGCACAGGTGCACTGTATGCCAGTGAACGGCACTGTGAGAATGGGCAAGCGACTTTGAGATGCATAGGCACCGGTCCCTATAGAGGGAGGTGCCACGGCAGACAAATTTGGGGCGTCGCAGTTTGCTATGTGTGTAGTATATGCATACCTGTCCCATGCTAGCCTGAGTGCCAAATGGCAGCACCACACACGCGGCTGCCGCAGGATGCCATCTCTTACATGCACTTACATGCAGTTGGGGCTGCTAGAGTACGGTTGGCTGCTACTTGGCACACTTGGTCATGGTGGAAGATCCTGCAAGCCTTGTGGTTCGGAAAGCATGCTGCTCAGCATGTCTTCTGCGATCAATGATAGGGCAAGCTGCTGTTTTACTGTAGAAGCCAGGCTTGATGCCGAGTCTCGCGTATAATGCCGGCAGCAGGCTTGTAAAGGCTAGGTCCGTCTTCCAGCCTTGCTTCGAGAGGCTATGCTACTATGTGGCTATGTGGTGTCTTTGTCGACTCTTTTCTCCACACCTTGATTTGAAAGCTTCACCCGGCTAAGAATGCCACCAGGCCCCCCCGCCCCCCTCCTGCTTCCCTCCCCTTGCCCCTTTGCCCTTCCCTTGGCCCCTTTGCCCTCACATTTCTCTCTCACTGCCCTCACCTCGGCCCCACGGCCCTCACCATGGCCACTTCTTGTGTGGACCCCCTTGACCTCGCCCCAGCACGGCGGACATCAACTTTGACGAGTCGCTCAGCACACTCAAATACGCCAACCGCGCACGCAACATCAAGAACCGGCCGGTGGTAAACGTGGACGCACACAGCGCTGAGCTGGCGCAACTGAGAGGGGAGATCCAGGTACGTTACTGAGATGTTGCCATATCAACGTTAACGCGACTATCGGAATGAGTGACCTCTTAACTCTAATGACAATCAATTGACACATTGCGCGATACTACTGTGATTTTATCCTGCAATGGGCGTTTGCTCTTCATTCGTCTCATTGCCCATAAAGCCATGCTGTGTTCCCACTTGATGTGATTTGTCACCGTGTGCCCCCATCGGCCCCCATTGGCCCCCATCGGCCCCCATTCGCCCCCATTCGCCCCCATTCGCCCCCATTCGCCCCCATTCACCCCCATTGGCCCCCATTCACCCCCATTCGCCCCCATTCGCCCCCATTCACCCCCATTCGCCCCCATTTGCCACCATTTGCCACCATTGGTCACCATTTGCCACCATTGGCCGTGTTCCCACTTTGAGTCGTTTGCTTCTACTCCTGGCATGCTGCTCATGTTTCAATGGCCTAGGTAGCCCTAGCAAGTCCCAAGTGCATGCGAACACTTGAGTAACTTTAGGAGGCCGAATCCGTTCGCTTCCCTCTTGGTTTGACAGATGAAAGCCTAAGGAAGCTCACATCACTCTACTGGCAGCCAGCACTCATGGGTGACCATTGCGGAGCCTCGTCACTGCCTCGCCTTGGCTTGTCATGCACTCATCTCTTGCCTGCCTGTATTCATAGACATGTGGCCACGCTGACCACAGGCCATGCGGATATTTTGGCCTGCGTTCGTCCCCCTCCCAGACGTTGCAGCAGGAGCTTGAGCAACATCGAGCGGCCCTGCCGGCACAGCCCACCGGGACACGCACACCCCTGGCCGACCAATCCAACCTGCCCGTCAGCACTAATGCCAAGTTCGTGCCCCTCGTCTAAAACGGTCTTCACATGAGCATAGCCATTGCATTTGCAGCATGGTACTGTGGGTTGGGCCACGCAAGGTCATGTTTGGCCAGGCGAGAGTACCCGTGTGGTGTTGGAGGTGTAGGTAGGAGAGCATTTGTGGGGAAAAGCGAGAGCACATCTAGGGCCTGTTGCGGAAGGCATCAGCTACCTGCTTGTGTAGAAGCGGAGCCAGCCCGTATCTGCGAACGGAGCATGCTGGATTGGTGCGAGGGGGAGCGTGCCCTCCATGGCTTGTTCCCCAGACATCATCGGGGTTATTGCTATGCGGGGTCGAAACCATGGGTGGGATTCCTCCCTTCCCTTGTTACCTGGCAGACATTGCGGCTTCGGACCCGCAAGCTCCAGCGTTTGCATAACCCCTGTGGCCCTCAATATCTGTTCTCGTTGGCACTTCAAGCAAAAGTTTGCTTGAGCTGCCATCCGAGATTTGTTACGAAAGCAATCCGCTGCATCAGCCGGGAAGCCTCACCCGCACCAACATGGGGTGACCCATGGCGCTGAGAACGCGAGGTCATGGTGTTGAGGATCGCAAGCAACCGGAACTCTGTGAAAGGACGTTTCGATAATGCGGTTATAAGTCATTCAACACTTCCATCTTGATTTATCACCGACCTTGGTTTGGGATGCCTCCGTGTCGCACACACACTCGCCGTGCCATGCCATGTACCGGTCTTCCTTGCCAGACCGAAGGCGCTTGGAGGCGCAGGCCAAGCAGGGGCCCTGGCGTCACGCGCTGCGGCCCCATTGACCGCGCTCGGCGACAAGTCTAATATAGAGAATGTGGCGCCCCTCTACGCGCAGCAAGCGCAGGAGATCCAACAGCTGAGGGCGAAGCTGCAGGTGTGCAAACCGTGGCAGAGCACTAGCCAAAAACCTGCCTCTGTGGCAGTGCAGCATTACTGAATGGAACACATGGCTCCATGGCGGTGTAGCAACATGCAGCCTGTATCAAACACATGCCCCTGCGGTAGCCCAGCGTCCGCAGCATGGTATGGTGGCCGTGGCGTGCATGCTGTGGACACAGTGGGACCGTATCAGCTACTACATGCACCCGTGGGTGCCTGTGCGTATGTGAGGAGCAGGGGAGGCCATGTGCTATGGCCATTATGCGTCACCTCACTGGAGTAGACCAGCACACGTCCGGGCTCCTGGGTTCTCCCCCCTGGTCTTGCAATACCTTTGTCTTGCAGCACGGCGTTCTCGCGGTGCTGGTGCTGGTGATGGCATATGCTGATTTTGCGGAAGTCACTCATTGCTGATGTCGTGGAATGCCACTGGTGTCCGCCATTGCCACCTGGACTGCTTGCCACCTGTAAGCAGGAAGCCAAGGAGGACTTTGAGGTGCTATCGGGGGAGGCGATGGAGCTGCGGTCTGAACGAGATGCGCTGCAGGCACGTGCGGCCGGTCCTACACGCAGAGTTGCATAGAGTGACATTGTTAGGCATAAAAATATGGCTCAATGTCACACCTCGGTGGTATGGTCGCCCTATAGTACCCACGATGCGGCGCCTGGTTTGAGTGATATCATCGTGATTTCTGAGGCGATGACCATGGTGCTGTGGGCAACCCACCAAGCGGACAGGCCTTGCTCGTGCGTCAGCGCTCATGCTTTCATACTTCCCAGCCACATCTACATGAATCAAAATCATTAGAGGCCAGTGCCAGGCTGCATTGCATAGAAGTTTAGCATGCGGGCCTGCTCTAGTCGTATTGCTGCGGTCCATACGCTCAAGTTTTTTTGCAATACAGGCTGGGATCATCCTCCCATGCTTCATCGGGATATTTCTGCCCATTTCACTCGCCCCTTTCCCTCCCTCTCTATCATGGCATCCCAGCGTGCCCACTATACATCCTCAAGGAGCACTGGTTGTAAGGAACACGGACGAATACGAATTTGACCGTACTCGAGCAGTTTGGGATGAACACATGGTCCTACACCCCCATGGGTAAGCACGTTATCCTATACCCCCATGATTACCATGCTGGCACCCCCAGTCACCCTCTGTCCGCGTGCTCTTGCTGGCATCCGCGCAGGAGCATCTCGACCGTGTGCAACAAGAGCGGGCGCACGACCGGCTGGCCAGCACAGCGCCACTGCCCAAGGCCACGGTGTGTGCTAGCATCTGCCACCCGCCATGTTTCGTCCCTTCCATGCTTGGGTTTCATAATGTCTATGTTGCGTCCATGCATGTACACATCCAGTGCCGCCCTTGACACTGGATGTGTACATTCACGGATTAGGGTGTGCCTGTGCATGCAGCACCGTCCCATCAGACGATACTCATACAAGGGGCCCATGTCGTTGATCGATAATGGATGGATCTATCAGTTGAGATACTTGCCTCATGTCCATGCTTAACCTCATCCTGAACAAAGTAGCTGATATACTGGCCTCATGTCCATGCTTGGCCTCATCCTGAACAAAGTAGCTGATATACTGGCCTCATGCCCATGCTAAACCTCATCATGAACCAAGTAGCTGATATACTGGCCTCGTGTCCATGCTAAACCTCATCATGGGCCAAGTAGCTGACATACTGGCCTCGTGCCCATTCTAAACCTCATCATGAACCAAGTAGCTGATACACTGGCCTCAAGTCCATGCTAAACCTCATCATGAACCAAGTAGCTGACATACTGGCCTCGTGTCTATGCTAAACCTCATCGTGAACCAAGAAGCTGATATATTGGCCTTGTTCCCATGCTAAACCTCATCATGAACCAGTAAAATATAAGCATCAATTTTGTTTTTAGGGACTAGGTAAAGGAACGGATGCCTCGTTGCTGACAATTCTCACAAAAGTACGTGTGTGTGTCTTTTTGTGTGCACCCTTCTGGCATCCGCAGCAGGATGACGCGGACGAGCGGCGCCGCAAAGCCACAACAGGCCTCTACATGAAGCAGATGAAAGGTAGACACCCTCCCACGCAACTGTGACTTCTTATGCCCATAGTGTGGCTTGATAGCCGGGTTGCCTGCGATGGGCGGTGGAGCGACATGGCAGCTTGCATTCGCCAAGCATATACTTGCCTAGAACACTTGGCGGGCCTTTGACCTGTGCAGTCATGTGCCATTTCGACCTGGAAGGCCACGAGCATGTCCGGTTTCCGTGCCATTTACACAACCATGCATTGGCTGGCGTGAGCACGTGATTTGGTGTTATTCGTTCATGATATCTGCTTGGCACGCATGTGTTCTGTTATGAGTTCATTACATCTGCTTGCAGTAACACCGTTGGTAACATCTCGTGGATGGGCTCAGTTGTGGTGGTTCAGTGAACCAAAGGTCAAGGAACACGGGGGGGCAATGGACCCGCGTTAAGACGTGCTTCCTACGCACACGCTCTCACATGTTTCATCGCTCTCACATGTCTCAAATGTACATACTGTTTCCTCCATGGGATCGAGAAGCGCAGGACAGTGCCGGCAGGTAGCGGTAACAAATCTCTCGTATTTATGCAGATTTTACGCTCTATAGGCTGTTTACACTCTGCCATCTCGCCGTCACCTGCACCGCTCGTTCCGAACAGAGCTCCAGCGCCAGCTGGCGGCGCGTGACACTCTGCTAGAGGTGCGTGGCCCTTCCCGACGTGTACCCTTTGACCCTCCCGCCTGGTCACCTGGCTGGGTCATGGCTTGCAAGCCATGCTGGGCAGCCTCTCACTGAGGTGCATCCTCCTTCCCTGGCCTCAAGCGTTGATTGGGCAGGCCAAGTGATGCGGTTCATCTCCCTCGCCACCTGTTGTCCATGCCCCGCTTCCCACTCATCGCAAAGCTTGAAGGCGGGGGGGTAGCAGGGACATTTAATACTGGCCACATGGTGTAGGGTTTTCCACATGGCCAGAGAGCTATACCGTCCCCCGCTGCATATTTTCCTGCCACTGGGGTACTGCGAGAACTTTGCAGCAGCGATAGCCATCGCTGCGAGTCTTTCAATGGGAGGCTGTCATCCGGCACTACTTGCTAACCATGCGGCTGTCCAGCTGACCAAGGCTGACCGAGATAGGTGCGCCCCAGTCCTTACGGTACTAGTTGGTGGGAGATAGCGGTGCCATGCCACGGGACGCGCGGTCCCCTGCAACACCTTGCGTGATGCAGCTAGCCTGCTGAAAAACACGCTCATCACAAGCCCTTTACAACGCTATATAGTCATCGCTGATCCTTCACAAAGCTATATAGTTATCGCTGATCCTTCACAACGCTATATAGTCATCGCTGATCCTTCACAACGCTATATAGTCATCGCTGATCCTTCACAAAGCTATATAGTCATCGCTGATCCTTCACAACGCTATATCCTCATCACTTATCCTTCACAAAGCTATATAGTCATCGCTGATCCTTCACAACGCTATATAGTCATCGCTGATCCTTCACAAAGCTATATAGTCATCGCTGATCCTTCACAAAGCTATATAGTCATCGCTGATCCTTCACAAAGCTATATAGTCATCGCTGATCCTTCACAACGCTATATAGTCATCGCTGATCCTTCACAAAGCTATATAGTCATCGCTGATCCTTCACAACGCTATATAGTCATCGCTGATCCTTCACAAAGCTATATAGTCATCGCTGATCCTTCACAAAGCTATATAGTCATCACAAGTCCTTTACAAAGCTATATAGTCATCGCTGATCCTTCACAAAGCTATATCCTCATCACAAGTCCTTTACAAAGCTATATAGTCATCGCTGATCCTTCACAAAGCTATATCCTCATCACAAGTCCTTTACAAAGCTATATAGTCATCGCTGATCCTTCACAAAGCTATATAGTCATCACAAGTCCTTTACAAAGCTATATAGTCATCGCTGATCCTTCACAAAGCTATATAGTCATCGCTGATCCTTCACAAAGCTGTATAGTCATCGCTGATCCTTGCGCCACTGGTCCCAAGCATGCTCCACCGTGTTCTGGGCAGCATGCCCATCAAGCCAAGTCATGACCCCTCATCCATATGCCATGATTATGTATTTCTAGATTTTATAGTTATCTGCATGACCGCGTACATCCTGGGACATGCAGCCATGGCGTGACGCCGTGCATGAACCGGGCCGCATGACATTGGGCATCCGCTATGGCTGTGATTTGACGTCGCGCAGCAACGTGGCCACGAGCTGCAGGAGGCCCGCGATGACCTGGCGCGCGACGAGCTCATCTTCGCTGAGAAGGTGAACAGGAGCACACATTGTTTGCAAGGCAATTGGCAGGATCGGTCGTAGGTGCTATGGGGCTGGTAGGTTTATAGTTTAATAGTGTAGGTTTATAGTTTGATCGGACGCAGGGCCATGGCCAGTATGACCCCAGGCGTCTACCCCAAGATTGGCTGGTATGCCTCGGCCTGGGGCGGCACCCGTCATGCTCATGTGCCAGCTCGGGATGTTAGTATATTGCGGGTTTCATATTCTACCACGTCGTTTTTCTGGCAGGGTCGCATTACAAACTATAGATTAGGGAAAAACATCACAGACGATGGACCAGGCTTAAAAACATCGCAGAGCCCTTCTTCCAATGATGCTTCCCCCTGATGTGGCCCGACTGCTTGCATCCCTGGGCTTGCCCCCCCCCCCCCCCCCCCCCCCGGCACTACCCAGCTCACCGAGATCAAAGCGCTGAAGAAGCTGGCGAGGGAGACTGCCGCGCAGAGGGACAAGCTGCTGGATGAGAAGGTAGGCTTGACGTATGGGAGTACTGGACGTGTGGTGGGTGGGAGCACGGGACGCTTGGTATGTGGGAGTGCGGGATTTGGGCTGGTGGATGCGTAGCAAGGCTTGCCCCTGCCATGATAGCCACTCCAGATCCCGTAGCCAGTGCTCTTGCCACGATAATCACAATGCTGGTCGCCTGGCGGAGTTCAGTCAACATGCCTGGCGGAGTGCGGTCAATGTGCCAGGGCACGCCACAAGCACCTGACCACCTGCGCCGGTCTCTGCAGCCGGGCTCATGGGGATGACCGATCATCATGCACATGAGCGTCAACTTGCTAGGGGTGTGTGTACTGTTCTCTCTTCTGCTTTTGTCATTTTGACACATCTGCAACACCCTCTTAGCATAGTCTCCGCAATACAGGTACAGGCGGTGCCTGCCCTGGTTCTACTGCATGGGTAGTCTGCTCATTCCTGTGTGAGCGCTGTTCGCCACACACAAAGGGCTTCAGTTGTCGCGGCCTCTTGGCACCATCGGCTGACAACTCCTGTCATGCCATGCCTCTGCCCATGCCTTGTCTCTTGCCCGTGGTCACATTTGTGCATGTGGGTTTGGTGGCAGGGGGTAGCAGAGGCACAGATGGCAGAGCTGCGGGCGGCGTTGGACCGAGCGGCAAGAAGCCCTGCCTCCGCCGATGCTTCATCGTCAGGTATTTATTTCCATAAACGAGGCCATCGCTCCATGATGCGCTCACACGCATCGCTCCTTCCCTACACGATGATTGCTTGATCGATCATTCCAACATGCTTGATTGCTCCATGGAGCTATCAGGTCCCCGGCGCCACCTTCTCACTTACAGGCGTGCGCGCTTATGAAAAGCTGCGGAGTGGGCTGTGCTAGCAGCACCCTCGTGCTAGACAAGGCGTTGCCTCATGCGGTGGTCATGCCTTGCATGGCAATCGATGCTCGATTGTTGAGCGCCGCACCATGGACACGTGTCACATCGTGGGCACGGGGAGAGCAACTCCATCCTGCGGCCATGCCTCTATCGCCATAACAGAAAAGCGGCCTGCAAGGGTCACTGAATGCAGAGGGCTGACGGGCCACCTCGGCCTTACAGCCCTCTGAAATGGCCCCTTTTCACCTTTTGACCTTTCGCGTATCCCTCATGAAGGTAGAGACTTGGCCAGTGTCTACCCCTGTGGGACCATGCCACGGTCACACCCGTCACTTCAAGGAGGGAAAATGCTCCCTCAGCCGTCACCACCACTTATTCAGGCTGTCGAACTTGCAGCCGTCACCGCCGGACTTATTCAGGCTGTCGAGCTTGCAGCCGTCACCACAGCTCGACTTATTCAGGCTGTCGAGCTTGCTGGATTTCTCTGTGTCCCCACCCCTCCTTCCAAAACTAAGGATTCCACCCCCTTGGGTGGTGTTACACGACTGCAAACCATGCACTCTGTTTGCCGCGCACTCTGTGTGCCGTGCTCCAGCAACGCCGCCACCTGCGCACGTAGAGCCAGAGACGCGCGCCGAGAAAGGCGCACATACCCAGAGGATTGATGCAGGGACCCTGCGCGGCTCCGAGGTGCTGGCGCACGTCATCGAGGAGCACGACGCGGTGGGTGGGGGGCAGAGACACGGTTGAGGGGCGGGGGGCGGGGGAGGGAGACTCGGTGTGTGAGGGGGGGGGGGGGGGCGTGGTGGATGGTGGGGTGGATGGAGGGAATGCTATACCATCATTTTTTAATGTATGTGTGGGGTCTGATGGTGTGGCTATAGAAACATACTATGCAGCCCAGGACCCGAGCTTTTCCAAAGCAAGCCCCATGATCGTGATGATGTGGCAGCGCTTCGTGTCTTTCCCAGCTGAGCTCCCTGGGCGATACTCCCAGACGCATGCTGTTGTCAGGAAATAGTGCTTTCCATGCGCTGGAGATGGCGGCACAGCACTGCCATGCAATTAAATGAGTACACTGTGCCCTGCTTCCCTTGCTTCCCTTGCTTCCCTTGCTTCCCTTGCTGCCCTTGCTGCCCTTGCTGCCCTTGCTGCCCTTGCTGCCCTTGCCTCCCTCGCTGCCCTCGCTGCCCTTGCTGCCCTTGCTGCCCTTGCTGCCCTTGCTGCCCTTGCTGCCCTTGCTGCCCTTGCTGCCCTTGCTGCCCTTGCTGCCCTTGCTGCCCTTGCTGCCCTTGCTGCCCTTGCTGCCCTTGCTGCCCTTGCTGCCCTTGCTGCCCTTGCTGCCCTTGCTTCCCTTGCTGCCCTTGCTTCCCTTGCTGCCCTTGCTTCCCTTGCTGCCCTTGCTTCCCTTGCTTCCCTTGCTTCCCTTGCTGCCCTTGCTGCCCTTGCTGCCCTTGCTGCCCTTGCTTCCCTTGCTTCCCTTGCTTCCCTTGCTTCCCTTGCTTCCCTTGCTCAGTAAGAGGCTAGTAGTGGGTAGACTGGTGCTCCCGATTCCACCTGCATCGCCCGCTCGACTGCCTGCCACCATACTTTTTACAAGGCTTGCCGCTCGGCCTAGTGCACCGGGCTAGATGCCTCTCGTTTGGGGCAGCCGATGACCCATATGCTTGTCTATATATGCTTTCTTATACATACGCTCGCCTATACACTTGCCCATGGCGCGTGCACACTTGCCCTGTCCTTACTGCCACACGCAGGTCAAGTTTGAGGAGTCGGTTCTCTCCGCATCCGTCTCGCCCCTTGAGGTATGTGCGTGGCGATGAAGCATCCCTACCCTGCCACCCGTGATCATCGGGGGGTAATGGAAAGGGTGGACCGGTGTTGTGGATGCCAGCCCTTCTGACAGGTTGGATTGCCATGGTTGAAGTGGATAGGGGGGGCACCTTTAGATAGGGCACCTTCAAACACAGGGTGGGTGTAAAGACAGTGAGGGCATCTCCTGATGCTGGTGTTGGCACAAGCCATCCGCCGCATTAAGTAAAACTCACTACCAGGGTGGACGGGAAGATAAAACTTGAGACATAGTGTTTGTGAAGGCTCTGCAGCCCTTGGTACTCTCCTTGGCAACATGATTGTGCCCATGTCCGTCAGGTTGGGATGGGATATTTCGGGCAGCAAATATGGTTCACCCTTGGTCACTCGCAGGCGTCTTGATAACAGCCATGTCCTGTAATGCGGGGCGGTGTGTGTGTGGGGGGGGGGGCGGGACTAGGCTGATGTCTAGGTTTTCGTGGCCTGCGTACGTCTTTTTTTTAAGGAGACCGCTGCAAGTGCTCTCTTTCAGGCCACAGGCATCAGCAACCCCGCCATAGTTTCAGCTCTGATATCTTTGCCGTAGGGTGCTGTCGAGAAAGTAAACAATCTTTTTAATCAACTTAATACTTTAGGACTAAGTTCACGTCACAGAATGTAGCACTCAGGCCCTCGGCCAGAGGACCAGCTGCTGGAAGCAGTGCGTGTGTGAGAGTATACGATGGTTACAACAGGAAGAGTGGTCCCATCAATTTATGCATTCGGACAGACCCTTCCGAAGCTTCCCGAAGGTAACTTTGCGCAAGGTCTTGCGCAAAGTATGCGGATGTAAAGGTACGCGCAAATTGAGTGACCAGGAATGCACTGCCACCGTACGTTCTGTTCAGCACATGGCCTAATCACGACGAAAATGTCCAAGTAGCTAATCAGCTGGTACAAGGACTAATTATTCCTTGACGGAAGTCGTGTCCGTCCAATCTCAGGCTTGTAGTATAGTGTGATCATCTACTCCCTGCCGCAAACGTAAATACTTTGACCAAACTATTAACTTTTGCTAAGCAGGTGTATCGATACTTCTGACAGGTGTGCATATCCTAACACTGTCTTCCGCAAAACTTGTAAAATCTCTCACTCGGACGGCTGTCCACGCCCAAGCCAGCTAGATACATTACTACTAACCACCACCATGCGTTTGGACCACATCACGGCCCCATGCTTACAGCTGTCACGACCGGTCGACCGTGCCACCAAACCGTCGCCGCCGTTGCTCAGCCCGCTGGACGCGCGCAAGCTGCAGGCAGAGGACCAGGTGAGGGACAGGGGCAGGGCCTGGTGAGGGACCACGGGAGGACCAGGTCAGGACAGGTCAGTGACGTTCGGGGTGCGTGGCCATTTCGTCTTGTGGGCGTGCCGTGCAGGGCCTTACCGCACTGAGGTGCATTTTTGTGGCAGCTTGTATGGCTGCCCAACCAGCTGCCAAGTGATTTAGGGCTAATCTTATTTTGTAAAGCAGGATGAATGTTGTGATCGTGAATACCCGGCGATAGCTCTGCCAAACAATGTACAGTAAACCCTTTCGTTAGTCATGATAATGATGAACACCCATGAATTGCTTGTGCGGGGATGGTGTCCCCATCACCGCTTGAGTCATGGCTATGGGAATGCAGGGATACGATTTGGCGGATTTGCATATCGGAGTTGTCCATTATGGGCACATGGTTGATTCTGGCAACCATGGTTGGGGCCATGGAACTAGCCTAGGCAAGCAACTGGTCCCCAGGCAGGCATGGGTGATGCCACACCACATCGCCCCGGCTGTTTGCCCATCATCAAGCTACTTCCAGGCCCTGAGCTTTTGGACACGGGTAAGCTATACCATTTTGAGTGTGACCCCTTGGCCTAAAACCATTCTTATCCGCCCTTATCCCTTCCTAACGGGCTTTATGTCGCATTGTGGCGGGGGTGGGGGGCGGGGCGGGGCACGTCGTGGCGTCTGCCAGTTCCACGCGCAGCAGGTGCAGTACCAGCGACAGAAGGCGGCCATGGACAAGCAGCTGCAGGCGCTAGCGTTCAATATCCAACAGAAGGAAGGGCTGATCGCTGGCCTCGTGAAGAACGAGCAGGTGAGAGGGGAGGGAGGGGATGGCCGCTAGGTGGACAGGGATAAGTGATGTCGGCCAAAAATTCTACTTAATTAGTAGACCAATCAACCCCCTTGAGCTCGTAGGGTTTGGCACACACTGGGCACGTACCTCCACCCACGTGGGAGAATTAATTCCAGCGCTGGGCGAAACATGCCCAACGATGCCATGAAAAAAGATGCGTGATGCTAGAGATGTGATGCACAAGGCAAATGCAGGAGATCATGAGGCAGAGTACATTTTACTTGCTCCCTTGCCGTTGCTTTGATTGGTTTTGAGGATCAGTGGTGTGTACTTGCACAGATAATGCGGTATACTGCCTTGTGAAGGACTTCCCTGACCTGTCAGAGAGGTGGCAGCTGACGTGCTCTCCTAACTCATGCACGTCATCTGCTGCTTGCTTGCCAGGTCACTTGGCCGTTCAATGGGGTATATTTGCTTCCTCATGTTTAGCGCATGCGCCGGTGGCTCCTTTCTCCCTAGGCACCCCTATAGGCTACCTGGTGGGTGCGTCCGATGTTGATGGTTGCATGGGTGGCGGTGTTTGCGCCCACTTTGCAGGAGGCCAAACTGTTGTCGGCGCAGCACGAGAGCCGCATGCACGAACTGGAGCTGCAGGTGAGCGCACCCTTCCTGCAAACACATCCCCCCCTGGCTGGTCCAGATTGGGAACCTACCAATCTGCCTGTTAGACTTATACGGATCAGTCGAGGATACACCTGCCTAGTCAAAGACGGTCCCGTGCCTACCATCGCCTAGACTGGCGAAAGAGGAACATCAATCAGTGAGCGGGCGCAGTGAGCGTTGCAGTGGAATGCCCCCTGTGCACACAGGCTCCTATTGTGGCCCGGAAAGGTCGTCTGTGTTATGAAATATGAGGACTGGGTGGCTTGGGAAGCTGCTATTGCTCGGACCATCACCAAACCACGAGACTGAGAAGGCTGTGTAGGTAGAGTGTCACGAGACAAGACACCGTCGGAGCCAGCATCTGGGTTTTGCCTTTCTGACACATGGTCCTGCACGTGTTTAAAATTATGCCAACTTCCGTCACTAATCTACGAAATATGATGCCACCACTGTAACTGAGCCAAGACTAAGGCTGCCTCCGAGCAAGCACATAAATGGATAAATGCCTCGCTTGATTGGAAAGCTTTCCTGCCAGATTGTGTGTGTGTCCACGCCAGGAGGGGCCGGCAGCACAAGGTGCCCATCTCCTTTGGTGTTTGCTCCAGCTGTGCGCTGTCCACTGATGCCTTGTCAACTGTCAACTCTCTGTGTGTGTGCTATTTACGGCAGGTGGTGCAGAAGGAACAAGAGATTGAGAGCCTTCGCTACGACCTGGAGGTGGGTGGCTTGAAAGGGGCCCATGATATTCTAGTTTCCCTATGTGCACATCCCTTTCCTCCCACAGTTTCTTGTGGTAAGGATACTGAGCCATGGAGTGAACATCATCCATGATCAAATCAAATCCGGATACACATCACTCTTCCACTCGTGTCCACCCCGCTATCGTCTTCCACCAGGGTGTTTCTTCCCTGCGACGTGTCCTTTCCCCCTTTCGGACAAGGAAGAATTTTATTTCGGCACCAAGATTCGTTGCATGTTTTAACCCCTTCAGTATAAACCACGTTGTTTTGCAGGGCCTGTGCTTTGTCCTGTGGGGTTCCCGCCCCTTTGTCTTGTGTTGCCTTAGCCCAGCCCCATTTGTATCGCATGGCCTGAGCTTTGCCATGCATAACCCATGCGTCTCCCCTAAGCCTTCTCTCCCCCCCCTCCCCCCTCTCCCCCCCTCCCCCTCTCCCCCCCTCCCCCTCTCCCCCCCTCCCCCTCTCCCCCTCTCCCCCCTCTGCCTCCTCTCCCCCCGCTCCCCCTGCCCCCCAGTCGCTGGACTCGGACCACGCGCGCGGGCTGGAGGAGCGCGAGCGCATGCGGGAACAGTACGAGGAGCGGCTGGGCAAGATGCAGGCGCAGCTGGGGGCGTTGCGGCGGCAGCAGAACGTGCGTGTGATGTGCTCAATAGATGGGTTGCCCCCACACACACGCCCCGCCACCGCCGAAATCGCTTACTCTTTACCCCTTGATTACCCTAGCGCAACCAGACCACCACCCCAGCCTCACGCTATGGGTGCATATATAAGCTTGGATATATGCTTGGTTGGCTTTGTTTATTTTTACGTGGGTGCCTTTACTCTGATGTAAGTAATTATATTTTTTACTATATATATATGCTTGGAGTGCTTTGGAATACGTATGTGTCCCTTTGTTTGTGTGAGACCGGTTTGGACTAGGCAAGTGTCACTTTCTTTATGTGAGCCTGGTTTACGGCGGTCCTCGTGTGTGGAGGAGAGTTACCATGCTGCTGCGATGACAGCTTGTCTTTACTGCTTTACATCTGCCCGATTCCTGGTAATAATAGTCTGCCTGTGGAGACACTCGGGCAGGAAAGTCGCCCTGGGGACAAGCCTCTGCCTCAAGCCTCTGTCTCTTGCTTAAAGGATCGTCGCAATAAACCCAGGTGTCGTGTTGGAGCCATGACATCAGTTTGGCTTGCATCTGTATGTCATAGACCACCTTGTGTCACTAATGCAAGAGATAGTGCAGTGCGGGTATTTGTCCAATGTCTACCTCCAGGAATGCCTGTCATAGTGGCCCACCGCACCATCCCTAGTTGCGTCGTAACAGCTGGTAGGCATTTCTCACCAAACACTACGCGGCCTGGCTTGTGCGATGCGACCGTTGTCGCTGTTGCTGTTCTTCTACTGACTCCTGCAGGACCAGGTCGCGGTCAAAATGGAGAAGCTGCAAGCGAAGAGTGACATGAAGGTGGGTGATGGTCTGTGCTCTTTACCTTCCCTGGTCATCAGGTGGCACCGGTGCTCTCCCTCTCACAGCCGCCGTATGCCCACAGTCAGGACATCTAGAGGGGGATCACTTTGCGCCCAGAGCAAGCATGCATGCATGCAAGTATGCGTGAATCTCCAGGGTCCCTGTTGGGAAGTTGCTGGCCCTATCTAAGTACATCTGTGCCATATCTAAAGACAGAATCAACCTATCGTTACACATCACAGAATCTATCTTTAGATCAGGTGGCAATGCCACGAGTGCGGGGTGGTTTGGGACATGCTGCGTGGCACATTGGCATGGCTTGTGACTAGCTTGTGACTAAATTGCACAACAAGTTGACGTGTTTTATTTGGAATGCTGAGGGGGCTCGGCCCACACTGGACTTCAAGGTCTATTGCCCACCATGGATGACGTTGACATGGATTCGATTTCCCACCATATGCCATCTACCCTTGCGCGTCGCCGTGCTCAGTCAGTGCCTTTGTTCTCCTGGTGTTGGCGGCCCATGGTGCATTTTTCTGGATGTGGCTTTGCGAGCGAAGTGCACATGAAGCAGCACGGCTTGAGTGAACACGGATTCGCTGCTCCACTTGGCACTTGCCATGAACCACCTCATGAGCTAACGCTCGTTGTTTCCATGGCGTGACTCATGACCTGATGCTGGCCCTTGGATGAGCTGTCACTCGATCTGTTGCTGCCACACGCGGTGGGGGTGCGCCAGGTGCAAGCGCTGGAGGGTGAGATCGCCCGCATGCGCACGCAGCAGGAGCACCTCAAGAGAAAGATGAGGGAGAACACGGACAAGTTTGAGGAGCTGCACGAAGGTAGGGGGCAAAAGGGGTGGGTAGGGTAGGATGGTAGTTATTTCAATTGATATTCCAAGGCCGGGCTTGGAGTGCGGGGCTATTTGAGGGGCCGGACAAACGCGAGTAATGGGCTATGTAGTTAACTGATAGATTCGCCAGCTGTAGGGATGCTTGCACTCTTAGCTCCACAGGTCTGGATGGGGAGGGGACAAGTCAAAATAAGGCGGCATGTGATCGCAACAATTTCAGTTCTAGGCTTCTGGAACACTAAGCGCTTAAACTTGATACCCCAAGTGTGTACCGGCCATATAGTCTTCATAATAGTATAGATATAGATAATAGTACATTACAGTAACGCGTTAACCACTCGGCTCGTCAAAACCGGATAACCCGGATCTGGCGGGTCGAGCTAGAGACTAGGCACAGTCTGGCACTAACTGCACAACATTCCACATGACACCTTAGTACCGTACGGACTGCCGTACAGTACTGAGGTGTCCCGCTCAGCCGCGGTAGGCAATACGCGGCGCGCAGGCCGGAAATCCGTGTGTCAGCCTAAGCATCTCATCTAACCATTCACAACTGTGGGGTGGGGTGGGGTGGGGTGGGGTGGGGTGGGGTGGGGTGGGGTGGGGTGGGGTGGGGTGGGGTGGGGTGGGGTGGGGTGGGGTGGGGTGGGGTGGGGTGGGGTGGGGTGGGGTGGGGTGGGGTGGGGTGGGGTGGGGTGGGGGGTGGGGTGGGGTGGGATAGGATAGGATAGGATAGGATAGTTTGGTATAGTTTAGTATTGTTTATTATAGTTTAGTATAGTGTAGTAGAGTAGAGTAGAGTAGAGTAGAGTAGAGTAGAGTAGAGTAGAGTAGAGTAGAGTAGAGTAGAGTAGAGTAGAGTAGAGTAGAGTAGAGTAGAGTAGAGTAGAGTAGAGTAGAGTAGAGTAGAGTAGAGTAGAGTAGAGTAGAGTAGAGTAGAGTAGAGTAGAGTAGAGTAGAGTAGAGTAGAGTATAGTATAGTATGCTACATATTCTCCCAACGGAGTTATGTTACAATTCAATTCAATTCAATAGTATAGTATAGTATAGTATAGTATAGTATAGTATAGTATAGTATAGTATAGTATAGTATAGTATAGTATAGTATAGTATAGTATAGTATAGTATAGTATAGTATAGTATAGTATAGTATAGTATAGTATAGTATAGTATAGTATAGTATAGTGTAGTATAGTATAGTATAGTATAGTATAGTATAGTATAGTACAGTATAGTATAGTATAGTATAGTATAGTATAGTATAGTATAGTATAGTATAGTATAGTATAGTATAGTATAGTATAGTATAGTATAGTATAGTATAGTATAGTATAGTACAGTATAGTATAGTATAGTATAGTATAGTATAGTATAGTATAGTATAGTATAGTATAGTATAGTATAGTATAGTATAGTATAGTATAGTATAGTATAGTATAGTATAGTATAGTATAGTATAGTATAGTATAGTATAGTATAGTATAGTATAGTATAGTATAGTATAGTATAGTATAGTATAGTATAGTATAGTATAGTATAGTATAGTATAGTATAGTATAGTTTAGTATAGTTTAGTATAGTTTAGTATAGTTTAGTATAGTTTAGTATAGTTTAGTATAGTTTCGTATAGTTTCGTATAGTTTCGTATAGTTTCGTATAGTATAGTATAGTATAGTATAGTATAGTATAGTATAGTATAGTATAGTATAGTATAGTATAGTATAGTATAGTATAGTATAGTATAGTATAGTATAGTATAGTATAGTATAGTATAGTATAGTATAGTATAGTATAGTATAGTATAGTATAGTATAGTATAGTATAGTATAGTATAGTATAGTATAGTATAGTATAGTATAGTATAGTATAGTATAGTATAGTATAGTATAGTATAGTATAGTATAGTATAGTATAGTATAGTATAGTATAGTATAGTATAGTATAGTATAGTATAGTATAGTATAGTACAGATATATCCCATGCTGACTCTTGTGGTTTGATGAACTCTGCGCTGGTGTATGGTAACAGCATGGAGGCTATCATGAATCCTGTGTTGTTCCTGTGGCCTCCACACCAGCATGTCGCAGCAGGCTATTCGAGGGACATGTTATCTCAAAACCAGCAAGCTGTCCTGCACGCCATGGATTTGCATCACATGCGGGTGCCACTTATCGTCCTTTGCCCATTCTCAGGGCATTGGCCAACACAAAACACCCACAGTCCTGGCACATCACAACATCACACCGCCGCCGAGGCGAAGCCGCGTGCTGCCTGTTTGCTCATACCTGGTCTACACCGTTTCCAAAACTTGTCCATTCGTGGAAACATTCTCCCTTCGTTGGTCTCTGGTCCCCCGTTCGTGCGTGGCCCTTCTCTCTTGTGTGGTCCCTCGGTTTCCTTTCTTGTGTTCCCCCTCCCGCACAGAGCGTCTGCGCGAGGTGGCCGGCCTCAAGAAAGGGGCGGCAGCAGCAGCCAAACGGATCAAGGAGCTGGAGGCTGAGAACCAGCGGCAGCGGGCGGTGGGTTGTGCGGGTGGCAGCAGTGCGCTGATGCACCGGTAGGCTGTCTCGTGTGGCAACCATGCGCGGGTGGCAGTTGTGCGACGTTGATGCCCCTCTGCATCGAGCTCTGTAGTGGCGGTAACCTTGGGTGCCTGCATCTTGCATGGATTCATCGGGTCTTGTGCACCATTTTCTTACTGTGGTGGGCTGCCTGCTGTAGGTTGTGTAAGCTATGTGCCATGACCTCTTGACAATGATCAATGCCTTGCTGCCCGGTTTTTCTACCTGCACATGTTCCACCCTCATTTGCTCTACCCGCAGGTGCTCAAGAAGAAGGAGGAGGAGCTGATGGCCGTGCAGAAGAAGCTCAAGGAGGCAACCGTCCATGTGAGAAGTGCTTGCGTGAGATGTGCTGGATGCCATGCGTGAGGCCCATGTGAAGACGGCATGTGAGATCATATTTACAATGTGATAGTATTCGATCCTATGTATAATCATGATGATCATATGATATTTTATATCGTATTCGATCATTACTGAGCGTCAGGCTCATGGGAGGTAACGAAGCTTGACGCTGGGCATGAGGCCCGATGTGAGATACGCTTTACGATGGGTGGGTGTTTTACCTGAGATAAGATGATCGCTATTAGGCTTTATGTGTGTGTGAGATCAGTAGCTTCATCCTAGGCTAACGCTCCGCAGGGGACAAGGATCTCACCACTTGGTTCATTGAGTGGGCAACACATACAAGTAGTTTGCAGAGTAATATATAGCAGTTGGCTCACTTGCTGTAAGCGACCGACAATGGTTCGATGCGATGTGATGATTTCTTCAAGCGCCTCTTCGCCTCTCCCCGCAGCATCAATCATTGGCAGGCAAATTGGGGTCGAGCGTGAAGGGGCTGAGGTGCACAGGGTCCTAGGCACCTTGCAACATCAACAGGATCATTAACATGGAATATCTGCCAGGGGGGCTGGACTTGGTTATTCTGCATCTACCAACCATTAGGAATCTAAAGTATTCCTGTCTTTATGGGGACAGCTTTGCGCGGCAGTTTGCACGCAGGTGCCACTGCAACGGCTGACTCTCTCGCGCATATGAACGTGACTGTCACCCACGCCCTCCTTGCCCTGCCCGAGGGTGCCCTGCCCAACCGCTGGTCTCCCCATGGTGGCCTGTCCTACCACTCCCTGCTCCCATTCTCTAGATGGAGCGCACCACCGGCAGCAGCGGCGCCGTGCCCTCCGACAGCAGCACACTCCCCGTCACATCTGCTGCTGGCATGGCTGTCCAAGGGACATCCATTGCAGTGGGTGGCCGCCGCCGGCCCGCCTCGGCCGCCCCCGCCACCACCGCGGCTGCTCCCTCCCATGCGGGTGAGGGGGAGATGTTGGAGGAGACGCGGGAGGCCTCTGGTGGGGATGTGCCCCGCGCCAAGTCTCGGCGACCCGAGTCTGCACCACCACCAGGGTGGGTGGGATGACGCGCCACGGCTGTGCTGCCGCTATTAATGTTATCATCATTATTTTAATTTAATTTTTTGTTTTGTAGGTACCAATGTGCTGGTATAACTACCGCAGCATATCACCCGACCCTGTTCTCCCTCGCTAGTTTCTCCGTCGCCATCTGTGGCCTGGTCACTTTGACTGGCCATGCCTACCATGCATGTTTGGTTTGTATGCCCTATAGTGCTCCACGAGCCTGTCCAACTTTGGACACATTGTCGGCCCTGGCCTAATGGCTGCGTCCTATTATACGGTCCATCATACTGTTTATATTCGTACACAACCGATGGCTGTCACACTTTGTGCAGGCGGCCCAGCGCGGCCTGGGATGAGGGGGGTGACGCACCCAGCCTGCAACGGGGTGGCCGGACGCCGCGTGAAGGGACGGCTCCCAAGAAGACCTCGTCAAGCAGCAGAAATGAATTCCCTTCACGCATCCCCTCTGCAACCGCTGCACCAAGCAGACCAGAGCGAGGGCAGCCAGGTAAGTCCTGGCAGCGGTTGGCCCGCCACGAGCCGCTCATGGTCTTCCGTTCATGGATGTGTTCCCTTGGTTTCCGACGTCTCGTCTCGCGCGTGCATGGCGCGTTGTGTGGTGCCGTACCGCCCTTGATTGTCCTGCTCGGTAGCATGCAAGCATCGGGCAGTGAGAGGGATGCTTCCACCGGGCAGCCGCCTGCTCGCTGCCTGCAGTAGTGCACATGGGGTGCATAGTCGGCTACAAACACTCTCAAAACAAGAGCTCCTGCAGCATCGCCCCATGCCGGACCGACTAGTGAGAAACGTGTCATTTGTGCGGTACATGCCTGCATACTACTGTGGGGGGGAGCTTTTTCTATGATTGACTTGCTGATTGAAGTGTCACAGATTGCCAACTTTGCGTTGCACGCGCTTTCGCTATGGACCACCTTATAGACCACCCTTACCTGCGTTGTACGCCTGGACGCCCACTGTCCTCGGCATTCCCAACTGCTACTGATGCAGTTGACTAGATGGCCCTGGGAACGAACATCGACTAACTGACCTAATCCCTTCCTAATCCCATGGACCTGTCGTGCCATCAAATATGTGCTTGACTTAAGCTCATGCTCCCCCCTTGCCCTGGGCCACCTTGACGCTCAACAATAATGAATGCAATGCAACAATGATTGATGTATCTGGGCGGCATGCGCAGGGTCCGCAGTGCCACCCGCCCATGCCAACGAGCGAAGGGAAGGCCAGGGTGAAGGCCAGGGTGAGGGCCACGGGGAGGGCCATGCGGGGCTACACCCCTTGTGGAAATGGTCGGCGGTGCAGCGGCAGCGCCACGCCGCACTGCTGGACCAAGAGATCGACAAGCAGCTCGCGTTCAGGGATGTGCTGGCACGGCGCGATGCCCTGGCGCACAAGCGGGGTCAGATCCTGGCGGAGAGGGAACTGAGGGAGTCAGAATTAGCGGCCCTTGAGGGAGAAAGCTCACAACACGGCCAGGTTCGTTTCTGCTGCACCGCACGACTGTTGCCTGGAGCTGGGCACACTGAAACAACAGGAGGGATGGCTCCTCTCTAGTGGGCACGCACATTCCTTTCTAGTGTGTTTTGAACCTTGCTGCGAGTATCCAACTGAACGTGGCAAACGTATGGTCGCGGAAAGCTTGCTAGAGCAAGCGAGCACGGGTGGCTTTTGTCGCATTAAATCGCTAAGTGCTAGCTGGCGTGGCTGTTGAAAATGATGACTCTATTGCCTGGCAAGTGCAGGCGCCACCTGCATGGTTTCGCCGGGCGGTGCCTGGCAAGCACCTAGAGGGTTAGGACATGCCACATGATTTACAGTATACAGCGCTTGGCGTGTTCATACTTGCCTCGTTGTTTCCATGGAGCATCCGCCGTGGTGGCTGGCCCTTTGGTTATCTGTTGTCTCGCTCAGGAATAACCTTAAAACACGGGAAGGAGTCGCACCCTTCTGTCGTGCGCAGAAAACAGTCGCATTTTATCCTGCCACGTTGGCCACGCTGGAGACCCTGAAAGGGGGCCGATGGGTTGCGCCACACTAACACATTAGGGGACCGATGGGTTGCGCCACCCTAACACATTAGGGGACCGATGGGTTGCGCCACACTAACACATTAGGGGACCGATGGGTTGCGCCACCCTAACACATTAGGGGACCGATGGGTTGCGCCACCCTAACACATTAGGGGACGGATGGGTTGCGCCACACTAACACATTATGGGGCCGATGGGTTGCGCCACACTAACACATTTGGCCTGCATCATCATGCTGTGCTGTGCGGCACCTGCTGGTTTCGCACTTTTATCCCTTGTGCTGGCGCACGCGGCCTCAGTTCCCTGACCCGGCCAGTGAGGAGCTCTGGCGGGAGCTGAGCGAACGCATCGAGGTGGGCGCTGCTTGGCCACTGGAATCTGCCACAATGTCCACTGTCATCGTGCATGTCGTTATTGCGCGATAGCATTTATGGCTGATGCCGGAAGCTTGTCGATGTGTGTTCCTCCCTGGCTCACCCGTATTTGTGGCATGCAAGGTAATCGTTGCCAAGTGGCTGGCAGGGTAGCATGTGCACTGATGCACTACCCCGGTGTTGTGGTGTCCAGTGCGAAGTCAAAACGATGCCGATGTGGAGGTTTCCAGTAGAGTCCTTACCCACGCTTTACACTTCACAACCTTAAGCAACACACGCAACCGTTGGGCTGCCATATGGAGATTAGGAGGCTGCTTGGTGTGCCCCAGCTGGCAGTGCGAGAGGCCCCAAGCTGTCTAGGAATGTGTGAAATGCTACATGGTCTCTTCTTCACCCGCGGAAGGGGACAAAAGCCACCGCTGCATCAACAGCAAACAACTGCTCCACCTTGCTGACACCCACTGCCCACTATACCACCGGTCATCCCCTGCTGCGTTTGCCCATGTCTCATGAGTCCCCTCGTAGACTATTTCATGGCTCACATTACGTGCGTTGAGAGAAGCATGTCGCAACCATCGTGCTCACGCTCTTGCCCCATGCTGGGCGACTCTGGGCCCCGCGAACGAGGCTGTCAAGGTGCAAGAATGCGTGTATGAACGATTTGCTTGTATATGAAGCACATGCTAGTATGCATGGGTGGCTAAGCGCGGGCTACCATTTATGTTATAATCCGTGTGTTCAATATGTGTGCGCTGCCCCGTCGCAGGCGCTGGACGAGCAGCGAGAGTATCTGGACGATGGCATATCGCAGCTGGACACTGAGGCGGAGGCGAGCCGGGCGGCATGCGCATCGCTGCAGCAGCGCCTGGAGGGGATGTCCCTGGAGGAGTCCAAAGTAAGGGGGGTGACAGCTGTCGGGTGGCTGGCTGTGGTATCGGTCGTAGCGCGGTGCGGAAGCATGGACAGCCCCGGTCGTAGTGAGGTGGGGAAGCATGGACAGCCCCGGTCGTAGTGGGGTGGGGAAGCATGGACAGCCCCGGTCGTAGCGTGGTTGGAAGCATGGACAGCCCCGGTCGTAGTGGGGTGGGGAAGCATGGACAACCCCGGTCATAGCGTGGTTGGAAGCATGGACAGCCCTCGTCGTAGTGGGGTGGGGAAGCATGCACAGCCCCGGTCGTAGTGGGGTGGGGAAGCATGGACAGCCCCGGTCGTAGTGGGGTGGGGAAGCATGCACAGCCCCTTTCGTAGTGGGGTGGGGAAGCATGGACAACCCCGGTCGTAGTGGGGTGGGGAAGCATGCACAGCCCCGGTTGTAGTGTGGTGGGGAAGCATGGACAGCCCGGGTCGTAGTGGGGTGGGGAAGCATGGACAGCCCCGGTCGTAGCGTGGTTGGAAGCATGGACAACCCCGGTCGTAGTGGGGTGGGGAAGCATGGACAGTCCCGGTCGTAGTGGGGTGGGGAAGCATGGATAGCCCCGGTCTTAGTGGGGTGGGGAAGCATGGACAGCCCCGGTCGTAGGTGGGTGGGGAAGCATGCACAGTCCCGGTCGTAGTGGGGTGGGGAAGCATGGACAGCCCCGGTCGTAGTGGGGTGGGGAAGCATGGACAGCCCTCGTCGTAGTGGGGTGGGGAAGCATGCACAGCCCCGGTCGTAGTGGGGTGGGGAAGCATGGACAGCCCTCGTCGTAGTGGGGTGGGGAAGCATGGATAACCTGCATTTGGGAAGCACCCATGTCCTATCTGGTCACCCATTCCTTGTACTTGCTATGACCAGTTCTATTCCATGGTCCCTTCCATTTTTCCAGCTATATCATATCTGTAGCTATCCTATATATTGCTGTATCCTATCTACACCTTTACCTCTCTATCATAGATTTGGTGTCTCCTATCTATTCTTTTACCTCTGTATCATAGATTTGGTGTTCCCTATCTATACCTTTACCTCTCTATCGTAGATTTGGTATTTTCTGTGCTTGGTGTTGACGACGATGTGCACACATCATTTGTGGTTCCTCCCTAGCTCTGCCCAGTTGCCCCTTTACGGCATGCTATGTGGCTGCTGTGGTAGCTTCCGCTTAGCGTACTTATCCCTTCCTCTTTCCCTTACCGCTGCCATATGCCGAATGCTGAAGGTTGAATGCCAAACATCCAACGCCCAATGCCACTTGTGCTGGCGCCCGCAGGCCGTGCTGGCGCGCTACGTGGCAGCGGTAGTGGAGGCGCGCGACAGGGAGCGGGCGGACGAGCAGCGCATGTGTGAGCTGGAGATGCGGCTGCAGGAGAAGGTGGGTCATGGCACGGTAGGTAGGCAGGGTGGTTGCTGTTGTATTCTTGTTCAATAACCATAGTGACCACACGTGTCACTGGCGGGAGCGAGCTGGAGATGCCGTTGCACCAGGTGGGCGCGCTCGTTGGCATGCAGGCGGGTACCTTGCTGTCTGTTCTAGGGTCACCTGGACGTGGCCACGACCCCCAAACACTTGTAACCCCGCGCGCATTCGTCAATCACGTGGGCCCCACTGCCTAGACGTCAACTGCGCCCCCCCCCCCCCCCCCTCCCCGGTGGGTATCAGGTGGGATAGGGGCGACTCCTTACCGCCATCCCTTCCCAGCTTCACGACGCCTTCTGCCGGCATCCGACCTTTCCACCACTTTACTGCCACAGTGTAGGGCAGTACCGATCTGCCGCAGTGCTCACCTCGCCAGTACAGCGCTCACACCATTGAGCAATGCCACGCGGCCAGACCCCATGACTCAGCCATGCGGAGCGTCTTCTTTCTCGTGACCACCCTTGAGTAAATGCGGATTCCCATCTACTGATGACCCTTGCTCTATCCCAAGTACATAGATCGCCCTCGATGCATGTGGCAGACATTCGAACGCATCGACATTGCCTCTCATGACGCACGCTCATCCAACCAATCCCACCTCTGTAATGAGCATCAGCACGATCTGCACATGATGACCCCCTCGCCACACCTGCGTTGCCACCCATTTTGCCCCTTTCCCCAACCATCCCATGAGGTCATTAACCCCTCCATTTTCCTATCCACACTTATGGCCCGCTTTGAGGGCATGCCGTGCCACTCCCTCACCATCCTGTGATTCTAGAGTTGGCGCATACCGCCAAGGAACCAATCACGACGCCATGGGACTAAGTCCGGATGTCCTCCAAGACATAGGCCCGGCAGCTCTTGCACGCCCCCACAACCTCATCGTTTCATTTCCCAGGGGCCATGTATTATTTACCAGGGACCTCTCGCTTGGATCACTGAACGTGGTACGGGGAGCGTGGTGGCCATGCGCTGTCGGACATACTAACGCAGTGGACACAGCTCGGTCGTCGCTGCAACGGGGAGGGAGGGGGTGAACGGTTGAAATGAACTTTTTGTCGGCAACAAGTTGCCGGGATTAGGGCAAAGTGAGGACCGTTGGGGCTGTTGGGGACAAGACAACGCCTTCTCGTCGCGCCAATGCAACGTCAGTACAATAGGTAGGTAGGTTAAAGAGTAGCGTAGGCCAGCATCGTTGTTATCACAGGTAGGTCAGGCAAGCATATGGTTTCTCGCAACTATGAATGGGCGAGCAAACAGTATATCATGGCCCTGGGGGGATTCAGTTGCATGCGAATGAGGATCCTGTTGGGGGGGCATGTGCTCCATGCCCCCCCACGAAGGCACAAGACCAATTACCAGTACACCTCCGTGCCATCCGCTACCTATGCATTCTGGCCAACGTTTGCTTACACCACCATGTCCCTGCAGATGCGGGCGATCGAGCAGCTGCAGAACAGCTTCCACATGAAGGAAGTGGACTACGACTGCCGGGTAAGCTGGGGAGGGAAGAGGGGCATATGCTAGGGGGGAAGGATGGAATAGTAATACTAAAGTTTAGTTATACTAAATGGGTGGTTGCAGTATCATCACCCGTGTGGCAAATATTGATACTGATAGCGTGGCGTGGGTATAACCTGCTGTATAGCTGATTGCATTGAACAGCGCAGTAAACAGCATCTTACAGTACGAAGACACGTATGCCAGCTGCCCGGTTGTAAGGTCGCTGCTCCGCGGGAGGCATGGTATACTGACAAGGGAGCCCTTGACCACCATGTATTGACATCACCCCTGGTCACTACATGGCGGGTGTGTGCGCTCCTGGCCGCGGGCGGCTTGGTTGCTTGCGATAGATGTTTGTTGCCCAAAGGCGTGTTCTCCTGTATGGCTTGCATAAGATGTATGTCTCCCCAAGGCCACATGGCTGCAGGTCTCCACAAGTAAGCATCCCGGCAGTCGGCACGCAGAATAGGTTTGACATGGGTGCCTCATGTAGGCATGTGCGCGCCATGTTGCTGGCAGAAACATCTTGCAATTATTACTTATTTACCCTGTATTTTATTTTCATGCGGAAACACCCTCTGGTGGTGGCCTTATTCGCACATATCAAGTTGTGTGCACTTGGATGTCAATGCCCAGCGCCATGTTTATGCTTGACAGCAGATCCAAGCCGCAACCTTACGCCGTGTTATGCGACCATCTGCAACCAAACACTTTGTGCTGCTGTCATATGGTTGCAGATGACAGAGATCCAAAAGGAGCACGCGCACAAGATGCAGCAGCTGATGTGGCAGATGCAAGTGATGAGGTGGGTGGTAGGTGCAAGTGAGGAGGTGGGTAGCAGGTGCATGTAATGAGGGTGGTGGCAGATGCAAGTAACCAGGTTGGTGGCAGATGCAAGTGGTGAGGTGGGCGGCATTTAGTTAAAAGTTGCCAAAACAAAGGTCAATCAACCCTCCCTGCGGATGCAGCTCTCGGCGGTGAATGCGCCACTGGGCTCGTGCATCCGATCTTTATCCGTTCCCATCACCCATACTTGGTGTACCGGATCCCCAGCTGTTCCCTGGTATCACCTGACGCGCCTCCCCTCGCCGGTCAAGTGCGCTGCCTTGAGCATGTGCCTGCCTGGTAGGAACTTGTACCATGCCGAACTCGACGTATAGCGGATGCAAATAGTGGCAATGGATTATCCATCCACAAGACCAACCCCAGCAGCCGTCACTGCAGGGATCCCGGACTTTAGGAAACTGTGGATGCCTCGATTGTATGCAAATAATTACCATCACCCTTTATACACCCTTCCCCTTCCCCTTCCCCCTTCCCCTTCCCCTTCCCCTTCCCCTTCCCCTTCCCCTTCCCCTTCCCCTTCCCCTTCCCCTTCCCCTTCCCCTTCCCTTCCCCTTCCCCTTCCCCTTCCCCTTCCCCTTCCCCTTCCCCTTCCCTTCCCCTTCCCTTCCCCTTCCCCTTCCCTTCCCCTTCCCTTCCCCTTCCCCTTCCCCTTCCCCTTCCCCTTCCCCTTCCCCTTCCCCTTCCCCTTCCCCTTCCCCTTCCCCTTCCCCTTCCCCTTCCCCTTCCCCTTCCCCTTCCCTTCCCTTCCCCTTCCCCTTCCCCTTCCCCTTCCCCTTCCCTTCCCCTTCCCCTTCCCCTTCCCCTTCCCTTCCCCTTCCCCTTCCCCTTCCCCTTCCCCTTCCCCTTCCCCTTCCCCTTCCCCTTCCCCTTCCCCTTCCCCTTCCCCTTCCCCTTCCCCTTCCCCTTCCCCTTCCCCTTCCCCTTCCCCTTCCCCTTCCCCTTCCCCTTCCCCTTCCCCTTCCCCTTCCCCTTCCCCTTCCCCTTCCCCTTCCCTTCCCCTTCCCCTTCCCTTCCCCTTCCCTTCCCCTTCCCTTCCCCTTCCCCTTCCCCTTCCCCTTCCCCTTCCCCTTCCCCTTCCCCTTCCCCTTCCCCTTCCCTTCCCTTCCCCTTCCCTTCCCTTCCCCTTCCCCTTCCCCTTCCCTTCCCCTTCCCCTTCCCCTTCCCCTTCCCCTTCCCCTTCCCCTTCCCCTTCCCTTCCCCTTCCCCTTCCCCTTCCCTTCCCCTTCCCTTCCCTTCCCCTTCCCCTTCCCCTTCCCCTTCCCCTTCCCCTTCCCCTTCCCCTTCCCTTCCCTTCCCCTTCCCTTCCCTTCCCCTTCCCCTTCCCCTTCCCCTTCCCCTTCCCCTTCCCCTTCCCCTTCCCCTTCCCTTCCCCTTCCCCTTCCCCTTCCCTTCCCTTCCCCTTCCCCTTCCCCTTCCCCTTCCCCTTCCCCTTCCCTTCCCCTTCCCCTTCCCCTTCCCCTTCCCCTTCCCTTCCCCTTCCCTTCCCTTCCCCTTCCCCTTCCCCTTCCCCTTCCCCTTCCCTTCCCCTTCCCCTTCCCCTTCCCCTTCCCTTCCCCTTCCCTTCCCCTTCCCCTTCCCTTCCCCTTCCCTTCCCCTTCCCCTTCCCCTTCCCCTTCCCTTCCCCTTCCCTTCCCCTTCCCCTTCCCCTTCCCCTTCCCCTTCCCCTTCCCCTTCCCCTTCCCCTTCCCTTCCCCTTCCCCTTCCCCTTCCCCTTCCCTTCCCCTTCCCCTTCCCCTTCCCCTTCCCTTCCCCTTCCCCTTCCCCTTCCCCTTCCCCTTCCCCTTCCCTTCCCCTTCCCCTTCCCCTTCCCCTTCCCCTTCCCCTTCCCCTTCCCCTTCCCCTTCCCCTTCCCTTCCCCTTCCCCTTCCCCTTCCCTTCCCCTTCCCCTTCCCCTTCCCTTCCCCTTCCCCTTCCCTTCCCTTCCCCTTCCCCTTCCCTTCCCTTCCCCTTCCCCTTCCCCTTCCCCTTCCCCTTCCCCTTCCCCTTCCCCTTCCCCTTCCCCTTCCCCTTCCCCTTCCCTTCCCCTTCCCCTTCCCCTTCCCCTTCCCCTTCCCCTTCCCCTTCCCCTTCCCCCCTTCCCCTTCCCCTTCCCCTTCCCCTTCCCCTTCCCCTTCCCCTTCCCCTTCCCCTTCCCCTTCCCCTTCCCCTTCCCATTGCCATTGCCATTGCCATTACCATTATCTGGTTAGTCACGTTGCAGCGCAACAGCTGTGATTTATCGACATTCTGGTACTGTACATCACCTGTAGCGGCCTTTTAACTAACTGGCATCCATTCTCACATCTCACCGGCCCGTGATGTGGACGACTATACCTCCTTATGGCCCTGTGTGTAAATGCCTTGCTGGCTGCTTTGAACCAAGCAGCCAGCAACGCTCGTTTGCCTCCGAGGCAGGGGCCCCGTCCCTACGGGAGCGCAGCACAGGGTGGGAGGCAGGCAGCGGCACCCATCTCAGGAGGCATGGCGAGCAAATGCCGCCAGGGGAGAGCAGCCACCAGGTAATCTCTTTTGGCTCTGTGATCTCCTAGCTTGCAAATGACTACTTGCAATAGTATATATATTGTCAGCACCGTAAATTATCCAACAGCAAATGCGGCATAACTTGAGCTATACTGATTGTTGTCACCGCGGTGGCACATCCCTTGCAGGAGCCCGAGATGGGGAACAACGAGGAGAGACTCGTGGTGTTGGAGCGGGACTGCTTCTACTACAAACAGGTCCGTCTCTGCACACTACGCACAGTGGCAACAGCTGCAACCCATCGCCCAAATCTCGTGTGGTACGGCCTCCCGAACAGATTTGATTCCGTTGCCATGCAAGCAGCATCCGTATGGCGGCAGCTGGCGTGTGGTATGCTACGACTCTTCTCTAGCCTTTTTTTAAATTTATTTATCCTGATTCTTCCGTAGTTGCGTCACAATACCTGAAGGTCGCAATGCAGCCACAACCTCTTTACTTGGATGAGTGATCTGTTTTCCATTCCAACACATGCAAGGCAGGGTAATCAGCTTTCCCACACTGAAGCATCAACTTTCTCTCTCCCTCTCCTCTCTGTCTCTCTCTCTCTCTCTCTCTCTCTCTCTCTCTCTCTCTCTCTCTCTCTCTCTCTCTCTCTCTCTCTCTCTCTCTCTCTCTCTCTCTCTCTCTCTCCCTCCCTCTCTCTCTCCCCCTCTGCCTCTCTCTTGCCTTACCCGGGCTGTTGTGCACGGTATCGCAGATGAACCGGGAACTCAAGCGCAAGCTGAGGCAGTTGCTGTCCTCCTCCGGCACTGATGGCCGCAGCCATGTGAGTAGATCCAGTGTAGTGGAAGGTAGCTTGGGGGCACACTTGATCTGAAAGGACGTGGAACTGGGGCTAACTACAGACGATTATGCAGTCTTGTGCCCGTTCATACTTGGAAACTGGTACACCATTCTACATGCCCCCGTGCCTGCATGCAATGTCCAACTTAGCCCGCAGCGATGAGTTTCGGGGGTGGGGTTGAAGACAAGGCCAGGGAATGTGTGCAAGCAAATCAGACCTTAAAGGACTCAGAGATATCTCACATCTCTGATACCATAACATACACATCTTTTATACCAACTCCTTCAATCCATTTGCCTGCAACTTGCCATCTGCAGCCGTCCACCAACTACAGCCAAGTGATGGCGTCCAATGAGGGAGGCCAGCGGTCAGCAACAAATGCATCCCAGTCCCTAGGTGTTGCAACGGCAAGATCGTAGGTGAAGTGGTACGTACAAAGCTCACACGTTTTACTGATGGGATGAACAGCTACAGGTCGATTATTCAACAGTGAGGCAGACGTCTCTTGCGGTGTTGCATTGCATCGGCGGCATCACCAGCACCAGCACCAGCACCAGCATTCCGTGATTTGCTTTGTGAGTCTTTCCGGCCCTGTGCTGACGTTAGTTGCGCAAATCAACAAATAAATGTTGGAGGTCGAGTACTGCCGCCTCACAGTTTCGGTGGCCACCTCGCATGAATGTACTGACCAAGTGGGTATGGAGGCTGCTCTGTCAGAGGTCACAAGGGCCGAGCAACAAGTCAATGTCGTCCCCAGGCCCCCCTCCACAGTCTGCCGGGACTACCTAGCAGTCCTCGCTATACCTATTCCCTGAAAAACCGCAGTGCACATTTGGTTATTTCCTCGTAGGTAATCATGTGACATGCATGGGGTGTTGCGATAGCGGTCAAAGTGCAATTAATGCTAAAGAGTTGTGGGTCGATTGTGCACAGGATATTCCGGCATAGGCCACTGATTAATTTGTGCGTAAAATTCCCATTCATGAACTGATGGTGTCGCCATGCAGTGCTCATGGCGTTGCAACATGCAAGAACCCACGTGAACAATTTGTCTTTGACCTCCAGCTCTAGGTACAATCAATGATGTACCTACATTGCAACTTGCAACTCTCCCGGAGGGGATTCATAAGTGTTTGCTCAATTTCAGAATTTTTACTCAATTTTTCCAAATGTGATTGAATCCTTGTATTTGTCAATAAAGCAGGGGTCATCCAATGCTCAGACCATGAAAGTAGACCACCCACAAAAATTGGGCTCATTCTGAGCTCAAATGGTGACATGTGTCAGTATACATCTGCAATTTTTTGTCATTTTCACCCTTTTCTTACATGAAACAAATATGGATAGTAAACAAATGAACTCATATCAAGCTGGATTCTTGCAGGCAGCTTCAAGACCATGAAACTAGACCACCCACAGAAATTGGGCTCATTTTGAGCTCAAATGGTGACATGTGATAGTATAAATATGTAGTTTTGTGTCATTTTCTCCCTTTTCTTACATACAACAAATGTGAATAGTGAACAAATGAACTCATATCAAGCTGGATTCTTGCAGGCAGCCTTCAGCAACATCAAAACGCCGAGGAACGTTTGCCAACAAGCTACCTCATCCCCTGCGGCTAAAACAGGGGGCCCGGGGCAGATATCTTTTTCAATTTCCAACGACATCCAATTCCAGCGCCCCCCACCATATTCGTGACGGCGCCTCCAATAGTCTGAACCTTCACGACCGCCCATGGCAGCTCTCGCGAGCGATTATTCTAGCTCCAGGACGAATTATTGCAATCAGCCAATCTGATCGCATTCACCAACGTCTCGCTCGGGGTTTGCACGCCTCTCCCATGCCTCTCCTGCCTCTTTTGTGGCTCTTCTGCCGCCTCAGCGCGGCTCATGAGAGTTCCATTCAGAACTCATTCACCGACCCCAAAGACTGCCCGTACAGCCTGAACTGGGCTGAACAGGGCTGAACATGTGACTAACGAAGGACCATCCAAAACGTGAAAAAGTTCTGAAACAGTCCGCGGCATTGTCTGAGCCTCGCATGCAAATGGCATTTGAATGAACAAAGCACAGTGACCGTCGTCTTTGCGCGCGCGTGGCTGGTGCGTACAGCCTGCCAAGCACTACCGGTAATTACTTCGTGCACGCACAAACAAAACCAACGCCGCCGGCGATTGTTTACCAAAACGTGCCTGCATAATATGATATGGCAATGAGTGAAATAGAGAACCTGAGGGCAAAACGCCTGTGTTATGCAAATACTTTAGGTGTTTGCCTGTTAGATCATGAAGATGGGGCAGATAACAAATGTCAGGGGAAAATTGTGAAGTTGCAACCGATTTGCTCACGCCATTTGCGTGAAGGGGAGAGACGGAAATAAGAATGGTGAGGATTGGTGGTGCCCACGCTGCCGTGACCCGGGTGGCGAGAAGGTGGGCACCACCAATCCTCACCATTCTTATTTCCGTCTTTCCCCTTCACGCAAATGGCGTGAGCAAATCGGTTGCAACTTCACAATTTTCCCCTGACATTTGTTATCTGCCCCATCTTTATGATCTAACAGGCAAACACCTAAAGTATTTGCATAACACAGGCGTTTTGCCCTCAGGTTCTCTATTTCACTCATTGCCATATCATATTATGCAGGCACGTTTTGGTAAACAATCGCCGGCGGCGTTGGTTTTGTTTGTGCGTGCACGAAGTAATTACCGGTAGTGCTTGGCAGGCTGTACGCACCGGCCGCGTGCGCGCAAAGACGACGGTCACTGTGCTTTGTTCATTCAAATGCCATTTGCATGCAAGGCTCGGACAATGCCGCAGACTGTTTCAGAACTTTTTCACGTTTTGGATGGTCCTTCGTTTGTCACATGTTCAGCCCAGTTCAGGCTGTACGGGCAATCTTTGGGGTCGGTGAATGAGTTCTCAATGGAATTGTCAATGGAATGCCTGTCAAGGGTTCGATACTTTTGTCCAGGTCGCGGTGCAATTTATTTCGACCATTGGCGCTGTGCGAGAACTTTCCGTACAATCTGATTTTATATTTGGTTCAGGCCCGTTTGACTTATTTTTTGGGGCCGTTACCGTGACTTTATCTTTCAGGGCTTTATGTGACATTTAGTCCTGCTACGGCGCTTGCTGTTTGGCGTCGCGCCGCGCCAGGCCCAACATACTCATGCGTTGCATGTTGATGCATAAATGATCAGTAGGTTGAGCTCGAGGGAAAGAACCTAAAAATACCTAGGAAGTACCTTACTTGGGCCGCGCCCACGCCTTGCTTGGGCCACGCCCACATGTATGATGCATGATGTAGCATCCCATGTCTAGCATTGCCCAGCCGCCAACTGAGTCGAATCTGACGGCTGATATTGCATTAACTTTGCCTTGCGCAAAGTGGCTGCTTTTCCATGTAAATTGCATGTCTATGCTCCCGAAGTTTATTCCTATGCCTTGCCACCTAGCCAGCCACATAGCTATGGCGCTGGGAAGGTTTTATATGCAATAAACGCCAAACAGCAAGCGCCGTAGCAGGACTAAATGTCACATAAAGCCCTGAAAGATAAAGTCACGGTAACGGCCCCAAAAAATAAGTCAAACGGGCCTGAACCAAATATAAAATCAGATTGTACGGAAAGTTCTCGCACAGCGCCGACGGTCAGAATAAATTGCACCGCGACCTATACAAAAGTATCGAACCCTTGACAATGCCGCAACAGCCCATTTTCATTGAGAATGCAAGGCCTTTTCGCATGTTCAGGCTGTGCGGGCAGTCTTGGGGGTCGGTGAATGAATTCTCAATGGAACTCTCATGAGCCGCGCTGAGGCGGCAGAAGAGCCACAAAAGAGGCAGGAGAGGCATGGGAGAGGCGTGCAAACCCCGAGCGAGACGTTGGTGAATGCGATCAGATTGGCTGATTGCAATAATTCGTCCCGGAGCTAGAATAATCGCTCGCGAGAGCTGCCATGGGCGGTCGTGAAGGTTCAGACTATTGGAGGCGCCGTCACGAATATGGTGGGGGGCGCTGGAGTTGGATGTCGTTGGAAATTGAAAAAGATATCTGCCCCGGGCCCCCTGTTTTAGCCGCAGGGGATGAGGCAGCTTGTTGGCGAACGTTCCTCGGCGTTTTGATGTTGCTGAGCCTCTTACGTCTCGACCACCATGGGCCTATGTCGTACAAGGAGAATGGATGCCTAGGGGGCGTCGATTCCCATTGTACGAGGCATACAAGGGTGTAGACGTTGATGACTTGCAGGTCGACCATCTCGATTTCAGTGATGACGATGATGATCTGGATGGTGGGTGCCGTGAGGCTCGCACAGCAGGATTAAAATCGTCTGCCTCGACAGTATTGAAATACGCTACGAATGCCGACGTTATCGCGGCAGAGTTGCAGCGCGGTCGGTGTTGTAAACGCCGATGCATCCAAGATCCCGAGAAAGCCCTCTCGTCGTTTGTAATCTGGGAGGCCGCGCACAGCGAGTATTGGGGCTTGTCATGCAATGAACGCCGGGCGCTGGTAGTTCAGATCTTTGTCGCTGCCGGCTTAGACAACGTAGTTGTCACCTTGCCAGAGTTCGGGCGGCATCACGGCAAATATGAATGCTCCGTGCTCGTTCGGGCGGAGGTGATGCTCCATGGGCGACGTCACCAAGTGGAGGGCTGCCACCACGCGATCCGACGTATGTTCGGAATCGCGCACTCAACGTGGCGTACATACATGGCCGTCGCCAAGGCAGCCACGCTTGATCCGCAGATCTGGGAGGCGGATACACTGGATGCAGCGGGGTTTGACATACCAGGCATCTCTGCTTTCCAAGGTAAGAAGACATGCTCTTGTTCTGCCCTTCCTCCTTGGGGATGCAAATAATCTTATTGCTGCCCTGTTTTGATGAATCTGTATGAAAAATGCAACAGCGCCTGGCAAGACAAAAAAAAATATATTCCCCACGCCGGGGGCGCTGGAAAATTTTTTTACCGTGGAAAGCAGAGATGCCTGGTATGTCGAACCCCGCTGCATCCAGTGTATCCGCCTCCCAGATCTGCGGATCAAGCGTGGCTGCCTTGGCGACGGCCATGTATGTACGCCACGTTGAGTGCGCGATTCCGAACATACGTCGGATCGCGTGGTGGCAGCCCTCCACTTGGTGACGTCGCCCATGGAGCACCACCTCCGCCCGAACGAGCACGGAGCATTCATATTTGCCGTGATGCCGCCCGAACTCTGGCAAGGTGACAACTACGTTGTCTAAGCCGGCAGCGACCAGTGTTTTTGCTAAGGGGTGGGGGGGTTCCGGTAGGGGGCCCGGCCGAGGCCGGGGGTGGGGTCCGGGGGGGGCGGAGCTCCCCCCGGATGGTGGCAATTTAAAAAAAAAAAAAACAAAATCCCAATAGGATTTCTTATACAGTTATATAATTTCTCCTAAACTCTGAAGCCTTGCCATAGGCCCCTAGTGGGCTGCTTGTGCCCTTATTCTCATACCGGGGTATACGCAGCCGGCAGCCGGCAGCCCTACTAAGACACGCGCCGATGATAACTTAGCATGCATACAAGCATGTGCACATGGTAACAATAGGAGGCTACAAAACATAGTACGCATTGCCGGTAGGCAGTGTATCGCTCTCACATTGGCTCACCCATACATGGCGCGGCCTGACTAAGTAAGTTATTAAACACTAGTGGCACCCGCTGGCTTCGCCCAGCCCAAAACAGGGTCCCTTTTATTGGCAGTACTTCGCCCCGCTGCCCGCTGCCCGCTGCCCGCAGCCCGCTGCCCGCTGGAATAGTACGGTGCTCGCTTCGCTCGCGGATTGGTGCGCAGTACGGTGCTCGCTCGCTTCGCTCGCTCGCCGCGCGCAGCGCACAGCTCGCTGCGCTCGCCGTGCGCTGCGCGCCAGGCCGCTTTCAGCGGCCGCTCGCTCGCTTCGCTCGCTCGCTGGGATTGGTGGTTAGTAATTCCGGTTGTTTTGGATTGGCGGGGAAGTTGCGATGCCCTGGATAGTGCGGGATGACTACTCATTGCTAAATTAATAAATAGGATGATGCCGCCTGTTTGCATGCACCCTACACCCATAGGCAATTGTAGGTTGGAAAAGCTACCTCAGGAGACTCGGGTTCCTCTTTAAAAACGAGGACCACCGCTAGCTAGTGCCATCTTGGCTTTCTTTGTATGTTGGTTCCCAGTTTTACCGCCGGGCCGGCGCAGCTTCCTGTCCGTCCATTTAACATGCGCTCGCTCGAACCCATTCATCTTCTCAAAGTGGTTGAACGAGAGCCCTTACATGAAAATGCGAAGGGAAGCGTCCATGTGCAGTTCTTGGAGACGGTTGCGCCGCTCACACTTGAGGAGGTTCATCGCGGAGAAGAGCCACTCGTTGGCGACGGACCCGGGCGCGAATGAGACCATGATCATTGCAAGCTTCACCCACTCACTGATCATGGCCCAGCGATGCGCTTTCTGACAGCGGTCAGCCCACACCTTTCGCCATGCTGCAGGCTTGTCGTCGCTTACCTTTGGCCAGTTGACCATGCTCGTCCGCAAGTCCCTGTACTGCTCCGTGAGAAGGTCGCGATCAATCATCGGGGGAGCCTGCATGGCGTGCTTCCCATCGCTCGTGCGCGCCATGCCTGGGGGAGTGTACCCCCGTGCCACGCAGTAGTGGTCCGTAACAGGCTGCAGCCGTTGCCTAACGGCTTCACCGCTTGGCATGTTGCCGTCACAGTCAGGGACCCAATAGACTGGAAGCAGTACCTCCCAGGCCTCTGTGAAGGGGGTGGGGGGGAAGCGGCGGTCAAACTCCGTTATAGCCACCTCAGCCACACGCGCCAACTTCGTGCGGGTTTGCTTCACCACGTGGGCCAGCTTGGCCACGTCTGATTGGTTGCTCAGCTGCACAGCTGTGCGAGACCGGGTCACACGCACGTCACCAAGCCGAGACTTGCTAGGCCTCCCGCGTGTTTGAAAAGTGACTGCAAAGCCCTCCTCCTGGCCCTTTGGCACGAGCTGCACCTCATTCTCCCCATCCACGTCGACCTCCTCTAGTTGTACTGTGGTCGCCTCCTTGGTGACTTGTGCAGGCACGCTCCCCATGGCGTCAGCAGGTAGGATGATGCGAAAGCTGTCCGAATCACTGTCAACATCTGGCTGTGGATCCACCTCCCCCCGCACTGGTCGCAGTAGCGCCTGGAAAGGCAGGCCACACGTGGCGCCATCGGCCAAGTACACCTGGGAAATGGTCTCCTTTGCCCTGGTTACCAACCTGCCGACATCGGTGCAGTGGGCGTCATCAGCTTGGAAGGCTTTGCAGAGGATGTCAAGCTGCTGAAAGAGCGGCAGCAGCCCGTGTATGACGAGTACCACGTCGGCAGAGACGAGCTTCTCGAAGATCTCCTTTGACTCGCCGTCAGTTTCCCCATCGCGCGCAGCTTCATCAGCGCGCTTGTAATAGAAGTCCACGAGGGCATCGTACTCTTGGACCGTGCGCTCTAGCACGCCCCTGATCGAAATCCACCTGATGTCATGGATCGCGAGCATGCTGAGTTGGTCGCTGTGGCCCAGCAGAGCTTGGTGGAGCAGGAATGTCTGGGTGCGCTTGGCGCTACACCGAATGTCGGATGCAATTGCCTTGAGGAGGCCCTGCACCTTCTGAACCAATTCATTGTTGGCAACCTCCACCCCCACGAGCTTGGTCCTGTGAGAGGGGCACCATTCCTCTAAGGTGAAAGGTGCGTACCGCTCCGTGATGAGCGTGATGACGCCGCCTGTGGACCCGATCATCACTGCCGCGCCATCCATGCCACATGAGGTGAGCTTGTTGGCGACGTCCTCACGACTCAGCCCCCCATGGCTCCTCAGCTTGGCATAGATCCCCATGGACACAGTCTCCGCAGTTGCAATGCCGTTGGGCACCTCGTGGCACGCCAGGAATTGTGTTGTACGGATGCCATATCGCACGGGGTAGATGACGATAGAGCACTGCTCCTTCTTGCTGATATCGTCAGAATCGTCGCAGGAGATGGAGATGAAGGGCGACTGCTTGAGCTGCTCATGCAGCTCATCGATGAGGACTTCATTGAGGCATTCCCCCATTTCCCACCCCACGTTGTCATTGTTGTACTTGGCAGAGAGGTCAAACCCCTTTGGCTTGGGGTTAACTTCTGTCATGTACCTCACCATGGTGGCAGTCTGCTCGTAGTCCAGCATTGGCCGCCCATGCAGCAGGGTCTTGTACACCATCACAAGGTTGTTCATGATCTCCTGCTTTGCCACCTGCTGATGGGTCCTGCTGTTTGCCAATTTCCACGAAGAGCCAGCGGAGCCGTGCTTGCTTGTTGAGGACAGCAGATGATCGACAGCCTCGCCCTTGCACAGCTTGTTGTTGATGATCCTCAGCGCGTTCTGATGGATGCCGGCAGTCTCATGCTCCGTCAACCTCTCCCGCCGGTCAGTGGAAAGTGACTTGGTTGACATTCCGGTAGCGATGCAAAGCTTGCACTTCATCTCCCACCCGCCTTCCAAGTCCTGCTGAAGGATGGCCCACGAGAAAGCGTCACCTTCAAACCACGAATCCTTCGGTTTCTGTCTCACCCGAGGTGTTGGAACAGACGGAACTGCAGGCGGCTTCTGCTTGGCAGCCTGCACGGAACCACTGCCACCCTGACCGCCGGTTGCCGAGCCAGGCTGCTTGTCAACAACCTGATTCAAAACAACCTGCTCCGACACGGCCTGCTCCGGAACACCACCACCATGGATTTCAGGCTGTGCGTGCGCTGAGCCACCTGCATCGCCCTCCTCCGCTACGGCACCCTCATCCACATTCCTCTCATTAGTGTCGTCCCCTTCTAACTCGATACCTGCCTGCGCCTGGTCTGTAACGACCGTGCCCAAAGCCCGCCGACCGCTTGCAATGCCGGCCAAGGGTAAAATGCCACCGCCTCGTGTGAAATGGTCTTTGAATTTGTAGCCCAGGGGAATCGGGGGCTCTTTCTTCTTTGTCATGATTCGCTTCTCTAGCGCACTATCGAATAATGCAGGATTAGAAAACACGCAAAACAAAGTCAGCTGGCTCGACTGCCGTGAACTTCATCAACATTCTGCGGCTTAGCACCTTCACATCGTGTTGCGTACCTACTGCAGGTCGGCAGTCTGCAGCGCATTTGTTACCCGCTCTACCAGTCTAGTCTACGCATTTGACAGACTGGACTTGCTGGCTGCCCAATGCTGACCCATTCGTTGTAGGGTCAGAGCTGCACCGCCCCACGCCTTTTGTTACTTGGGTACGGAACATCGATTTACTCTCAAGTTGAAGTTGAAACTGTAGCCCCTCCTCAAAAGTTGCTGTTACTGTAGTACGTCCAACAACAGTCTACAAATCTCTGCTGCCCATTGCGTGGCAACAACAACAGCAACAACATTTGTGCTGGTCACGCTCACACCGGTATTTTAAGTGGGCAACATGAACGCCAGCTGATTAAGTCGCGAGCAAGCAATGTTTGTGCAAAATCGCCTAGCCTTGACGAGCCGTTGCCCATGATTATTTTTTAAATACTGCATCTGAGGGTCAGGCACTACTGTTTTATGTTGATCAGTAAGGTATGGTGTAGCTGCGATCGGACCATCGCGAGATTTCATTCCCTTGCACCCTGGTTTTTGTCGGGCATTCAGCAGGGCTCTGCTGTGTCTGCGTTTACATTTCGTGGAGGTGTTAGCATGGCAGCAATGTGCAAACTGTTTGTAAATGCCGGCAATAGTCAACCTTTACTAATAGAAATTGATATTGTGTTATAGTCAGTATATAAGTACCGGTTCTGTCTGACGAGGAAACCGGGGAACCCCGGCCGGCATTTAAAGCTTCCAGGTCGACCAGGGCAGCCCGGACAAGTCACAATGGCTTATACCGGTCGTACGGGGGGGGTTTCCTGCTCTGAACACAGCATACCGGTCGAACGGGGGGGGGTTCCTGCTTGGCATATAGCATACCGATCGGCCGGGGGGGGTTCCTGCTTGGCATATAGCATACCGGTCGGCCGGGGGGGGCTTACCGGTCGGCCGGGGGGGCACCGGTAATTACCGGAGAATTACCGGTTCCGGTACGTTAGCAGAAACACTGGCAGCGACAAAGATCTGAACTACCAGCGCCCGGCGTTCATTGCATGACAAGCCCCAATACTCGCTGTTCGCGGCCTCCCAGATTACAAACGACGAGAGGGCTTTCTCGGGATCTTGGATGCATCGGCGTTTACAACACCGACCGCGCTGCAACTCTGCCGCGATAACGTCGGCATTCGTAGCGTATTTCAATACTGTCGAGGCAGACGATTTTAATCCTGCTGTGCGAGCCTCACGGCACCCACCATCCAGATCATCATCGTCATCACTGAAATCGAGATGGTCGACCTGCAAGTCATCAACGTCTACACCCTTGTATGCCTCGTACAAGGGGAATCGACGCCCCCTAGGCATCCATTCTCCTTGTACGACATAGGCCCATGGTGGTCGAGACGTAAGAGGCTCAGCAACATCAAAACGCCGAGGAACGTTCGCCAACAAGCTGCCTCATCCCCTGCGGCTAAAACAGGGGGCCCGGGGCAAAAAAAAAAAAAATTCCCCTCGCCGGGGGCGCTGGAAAATTTTTTTGGGGCTTGCCAGGCGCTGTTGCATTTTTCATACAGATTTATCAAAACAGGGCAGCAATACGATTATTTGCATCCCCAAGGAGGAAGGGCAGAACAAGAGCATGTCTTCTTACCGTGGAAAGCAGAGATGCCTGGTATGTCGAACCCCGCTGCATCCAGTGTATCCGCCTCCCAGATCTGCGGATCAAGCGTGGCTGCCTTGGCGACGGCCATGTATGTACGCCACGTTGAGTGCGCGATTCCGAACATACGTCGGATCGCGTGGTGGCAGCCCTCCACTTGGTGACGTCGCCCATGGAGCATCACCTCCGCCCGAACGAGCACGGAGCATTCATATTTGCCGTGATGCTGCCCGAACTCTGGCAAGGTGACAACTACGTTGTCTAAGCCGGCAGCGACAAAGATCTGATCTGATGCTCCGCTTTGCCTTTGCCGTTTTCCAGCGCCCCCCGCCAGGAGATTTTTTTTTTTTTGGCTTGCCAGGCACAGTTATTGTTGTTTTATTACCATGTTTAATACCAGATGTTGCTCTCGCGTGTGGATGTTGAGGATGACCTTGCATGGATAACTGATATTCTTCATGCCTCTGTTGGTAAACTTGTCCATGTGATGTGTGCCTTGTGCAATGCAGCTGGCGAACGCGAGCCGAGTGTTGCGCAACACCGTAAAGAATGGGCTGTGGACTGGATTGCGGCGTACATGCAGACGAATGGCTGCCGCGATCCCACACGCGACAATGTATTGCTGCTAGAGAAAGAGAACTTGAAAAACCTGTGGGAGCAGCAGTATTGTATGGATTGCATCGCGGTATGGGGCGACCCAACGGAGTCGAAAATGATGTACAAGTACACAGCCTTCACTATTCTGTGGAACGGCGTCTGCGAGGGCAAATACAGTGACGGCTTGAAAATAGGGATGCAGAAAACCCGGCGCAATGTGGGGATTTGTGGGCACTGTGGGCTGTACCGTACTCTCCGTGCGACAGCGGGAACCAATCGGGAGCAGCTGGAGCGCATCACCCTGGAGCGGAATCGGCACCTGGCTGCCGTGCGAGTTGCGCGGCGGGAGTTTTGGAAGCGCCGCCGTGAGGGTGCGGATTGGCAGATCATATCCCTTGCGTGCGATAAAATCGACAGCAATAAGTCATACGTGCCGCACATGTGCGCGAAACACGAGGGTTGGGAAAACGGAATAAACACATTGTTTCGTTTCTCTCTCTTCTGTGTCGCAGCCCACGGGTGGAAAACTTGTTTCTTCCACGTGCTCCCCTGGGTGGCTGTCGCAGATCAGTCGGGGGGCATCACCGTCACGATGCTCATGTGGGTGCTCTGTGAGCTCATCAAGGCCAAGCCTTGGGAGGGGAAGGGGCTGCCGATGCCTGATACCCTCCACCTGCAGCTCGACGGGGGATCTGAAAATCGCAACGACACAGTCGTGCTGTGGGCGTGGTGGCTGGTGGCGTCGGGCTTGTTCGCGCGTGTCGAGATTCATCGCCTGCCAAGGGGGCACACCCATCTCGACATCGATCAGAAATTCGGACAAGTTTGGGGGTACTCCAAGCTGGGGGCCAATGCATTGAAGGGTGCGGTGTGGCACACAGTGGAGGAGTATGGGGAAGCGGTCGTTGCCGCGTTTCGGCGTTCGGACACGTTGGACCTAGGTCGCACCACACCCGCAGGCACGGTCTGCTGGCCCATGCACGGCGCCTACAACATCACTGCGTGGCTCATGCTCTTGAAAGAGCCGGAGCTCGCGAACTGGGCGATGTCAACGGATTGGGTGGAAAACCCGCTGACGGGGGAGGCAGAAAAAAACACCAAGTCCTACAAGGTTCACCATCTGATGTTGCGGCGCGCTGCGGACGGGAAAGTCTGCTTGTGGTATAAATTCCATGACTTGCTCGCGTGGAGGCCGGACGGCGCCGACGGCGAGCACCCGCTGTGGACTAGGGAACACGACGGCAAGGAGTTGTATGGGGTATTGGTGGTGGACGGCGAGCACCCGCTGTGGACTAGGGAACACGACGGCAAGGAGTTGTATGGGGTATTGGTGGTGGACGGCGAGCACCCGCTGTGGACTAGGGAACACGACGACAAGGAGTTGTATGGGGTATTGGTGGTGGACGGCGAGCACCCGCTGTGGACTAGGGAACACGACGACAAGGAGTTGTATGGGGTATTGGTGGTGGACGGCGAGCACCCGCTGTGGACTAGGGAACACGACGGCAAGGAGTTGTATGGGGTATTGGTGGTGGACGGCGAGCACCCGCTGTGGACTAGGGAACACGACGGCAAGGAGTTGTATGGGGTATTGGTGGTGGACGGCGAGCACCCGCTGTGGACTAGGGAACACGACGGCAAGGAGTTGTATGGGGTATTGGTGGTGGACGGCGAGCACCCGCTGTGGACTAGGGAACACGACGGCAAGGAGTTGTATGGGGTATTGGTGGTGGACGGCGAGCACCCGCTGTGGACTAGGGAACACGACGGCAAGGAGTTGTATGGGGTATTGGTGGTGGACGGCGAGCACCCGCTGTGGACTAGGGAACACGACGGCAAGGAGTTGTATGGGGTATTGGTGGTGGACGGCGAGCACCCGCTGTGGACTAGGGAACACGACGGCAAGGAGTTGTATGGGGTATTGGTGGTGGACGGCGAGCACCCGCTGTGGACTAGGGAACACGACGGCAAGGAGTTGTATGGGGTATTGGTGGTGGACGGCGAGCACCCGCTGTGGACTAGGGAACACGACGGCAAGGAGTTGTATGGGGTATTGGTGGTGGACGGCGAGCACCCGCTGTGGACTAGGGAACACGACGGCAAGGAGTTGTATGGGGTATTGGTGGTGGACGGCGAGCACCCGCTGTGGACTAGGGAACACGACGGCAAGGAGTTGTATGGGGTATTGGTGGTGGACGGCGAGCACCCGCTGTGGACTAGGGAACACGACGGCAAGGAGTTGTATGGGGTATTGGTGGTGGACGGCGAGCACCCGCTGTGGACTAGGGAACACGACGGCAAGGAGTTGTATGGGGTATTGGTGGTGGACGGCGAGCACCCGCTGTGGACTAGGGAACACGACGGCAAGGAGTTGTATGGGGTATTGGTGGTGGACGGCGAGCACCCGCTGTGGACTAGGGAACACGACGGCAAGGAGTTGTATGGGGTATTGGTGGTGGACGGCGAGCACCCGCTGTGGACTAGGGAACACGACGGCAAGGAGTTGTATGGGGTATTGGTGGTGGACGGCGAGCACCCGCTGTGGACTAGGGAACACGACGGCAAGGAGTTGTATGGGGTATTGGTGGTGGACGGCGAGCACCCGCTGTGGACTAGGGAACACGACGGCAAGGAGTTGTATGGGGTATTGGTGGTGGACGGCGAGCACCCGCTGTGGACTAGGGAACACGACGGCAAGGAGTTGTATGGGGTATTGGTGGTGGACGGCGAGCACCCGCTGTGGACTAGGGAACACGACGGCAAGGAGTTGTATGGGGTATTGGTGGTGGACGGCGAGCACCCGCTGTGGACTAGGGAACACGACGGCAAGGAGTTGTATGGGGTATTGGTGGTGGACGGCGAGCACCCGCTGTGGACTAGGGAACACGACGGCAAGGAGTTGTATGGGGTATTGGTGGTGGACGGCGAGCACCCGCTGTGGACTAGGGAACACGACGGCAAGGAGTTGTATGGGGTATTGGTGGTGGACGGCGAGCACCCGCTGTGGACTAGGGAACACGACGGCAAGGAGTTGTATGGGGTATTGGTGGTGGACGGCGAGCACCCGCTGTGGACTAGGGAACACGACGGCAAGGAGTTGTATGGGGTATTGGTGGTGGACGGCGAGCACCCGCTGTGGACTAGGGAACACGACGGCAAGGAGTTGTATGGGGTATTGGTGGTGGACGGCGAGCACCCGCTGTGGACTAGGGAACACGACGGCAAGGAGTTGTATGGGGTATTGGTGGTGGACGGCGAGCACCCGCTGTGGACTAGGGAACACGACGGCAAGGAGTTGTATGGGGTATTGGTGGTGGACGGCGAGCACCCGCTGTGGACTAGGGAACACGACGGCAAGGAGTTGTATGGGGTATTGGTGGTGGACGGCGAGCACCCGCTGTGGACTAGGGAACACGACGGCAAGGAGTTGTATGGGGTATTGGTGGTGGACGGCGAGCACCCGCTGTGGACTAGGGAACACGACGGCAAGGAGTTGTATGGGGTATTGGTGGTGGACGGCGAGCACCCGCTGTGGACTAGGGAACACGACGGCAAGGAGTTGTATGGGGTATTGGTGGTGGACGGCGAGCACCCGCTGTGGACTAGGGAACACGACGGCAAGGAGTTGTATGGGGTATTGGTGGTGGACGGCGAGCACCCGCTGTGGACTAGGGAACACGACGGCAAGGAGTTGTATGGGGTATTGGTGGTGGACGGCGAGCACCCGCTGTGGACTAGGGAACACGACGGCAAGGAGTTGTATGGGGTATTGGTGGTGGACGGCGAGCACCCGCTGTGGACTAGGGAACACGACGGCAAGGAGTTGTATGGGGTATTGGTGGTGGACGGCGAGCACCCGCTGTGGACTAGGGAACACGACGGCAAGGAGTTGTATGGGGTATTGGTGGTGGACGGCGAGCACCCGCTGTGGACTAGGGAACACGACGGCAAGGAGTTGTATGGGGTATTGGTGGTGGACGGCGAGCACCCGCTGTGGACTAGGGAACACGACGGCAAGGAGTTGTATGGGGTATTGGTGGTGGACGGCGAGCACCCGCTGTGGACTAGGGAACACGACGGCAAGGAGTTGTATGGGGTATTGGTGGTGGACGGCGAGCACCCGCTGTGGACTAGGGAACACGACGGCAAGGAGTTGTATGGGGTATTGGTGGTGGACGGCGAGCACCCGCTGTGGACTAGGGAACACGACGACAAGGAGTTGTATGGGGTATTGGTGGTGGACGGCGAGCACCCGCTGTGGACTAGGGAACACGACGGCAAGGAGTTGTATGGGGTATTGGTGGTGGACGGCGAGCACCCGCTGTGGACTAGGGAACACGACGGCAAGGAGTTGTATGGGGTATTGGTGGTGGACGGCGAGCACCCGCTGTGGACTAGGGAACACGACGGCAAGGAGTTGTATGGGGTATTGGTGGTGGACGGCGAGCACCCGCTGTGGACTAGGGAACACGACGGCAAGGAGTTGTATGGGGTATTGGTGGTGGACGGCGAGCACCCGCTGTGGACTAGGGAACACGACGGCAAGGAGTTGTATGGGGTATTGGTGGTGGACGGCGAGCACCCGCTGTGGACTAGGGAACACGACGGCAAGGAGTTGTATGGGGTATTGGTGGTGGACGGCGAGCACCCGCTGTGGACTAGGGAACACGACGGCAAGGAGTTGTATGGGGTATTGGTGGTGGACGGCGAGCACCCGCTGTGGACTAGGGAACACGACGGCAAGGAGTTGTATGGGGTATTGGTGGTGGACGGCGAGCACCCGCTGTGGACTAGGGAACACGACGGCAAGGAGTTGTATGGGGTATTGGTGGTGGACGGCGAGCACCCGCTGTGGACTAGGGAACACGACGGCAAGGAGTTGTATGGGGTATTGGTGGTGGACGGCGAGCACCCGCTGTGGACTAGGGAACACGACGGCAAGGAGTTGTATGGGGTATTGGTGGTGGACGGCGAGCACCCGCTGTGGACTAGGGAACACGACGGCAAGGAGTTGTATGGGGTATTGGTGGTGGACGGCGAGCACCCGCTGTGGACTAGGGAACACGACGGCAAGGAGTTGTATGGGGTATTGGTGGTGGACGGCGAGCACCCGCTGTGGACTAGGGAACACGACGGCAAGGAGTTGTATGGGGTATTGGTGGTGGACGGCGAGCACCCGCTGTGGACTAGGGAACACGACGGCAAGGAGTTGTATGGGGTATTGGTGGTGGACGGCGAGCACCCGCTGTGGACTAGGGAACACGACGACAAGGAGTTGTATGGGGTATTGGTGGTGGACGGCGAGCACCCGCTGTGGACTAGGGAACACGACGGCAAGGAGTTGTATGGGGTATTGGTGGTGGACGGCGAGCACCCGCTGTGGACTAGGGAACACGACGGCAAGGAGTTGTATGGGGTATTGGTGGTGGACGGCGAGCACCCGCTGTGGACTAGGGAACACGACGGCAAGGAGTTGTATGGGGTATTGGTGGTGGACGGCGAGCACCCGCTGTGGACTAGGGAACACGACGACAAGGAGTTGTATGGGGTATTGGTGGTGGACGGCGAGCACCCGCTGTGGACTAGGGAACACGACGGCAAGGAGTTGTATGGGGTATTGGTGGTGGACGGCGAGCACCCGCTGTGGACTAGGGAACACGACGGCAAGGAGTTGTATGGGGTATTGGTGGTGGACGGCGAGCACCCGCTGTGGACTAGGGAACACGACGGCAAGGAGTTGTATGGGGTATTGGTGGTGGACGGCGAGCACCCGCTGTGGACTAGGGAACACGACGGCAAGGAGTTGTATGGGGTATTGGTGGTGGACGGCGAGCACCCGCTGTGGACTAGGGAACACGACGGCAAGGAGTTGTATGGGGTATTGGTGGTGGACGGCGAGCACCCGCTGTGGACTAGGGAACACGACGGCAAGGAGTTGTATGGGGTATTGGTGGTGGACGGCGAGCACCCGCTGTGGACTAGGGAACACGACGACAAGGAGTTGTATGGGGTATTGGTGGTGGACGGCGAGCACCCGCTGTGGACTAGGGAACACGACGGCAAGGAGTTGTATGGGGTATTGGTGGTGGACGGCGAGCACCCGCTGTGGACTAGGGAACACGACGGCAAGGAGTTGTATGGGGTATTGGTGGTGGACGGCGAGCACCCGCTGTGGACTAGGGAACACGACGACAAGGAGTTGTATGGGGTATTGGTGGTGGACGGCGAGCACCCGCTGTGGACTAGGGAACACGACGGCAAGGAGTTGTATGGGGTATTGGTGGTGGACGGCGAGCACCCGCTGTGGACTAGGGAACACGACGGCAAGGAGTTGTATGGGGTATTGGTGGTGGACGGCGAGCACCCGCTGTGGACTAGGGAACACGACGACAAGGAGTTGTATGGGGTATTGGTGGTGGACGGCGAGCACCCGCTGTGGACTAGGGAACACGACGACAAGGAGTTGTATGGGGTATTGGTGGTGGACGGCGAGCACCCGCTGTGGACTAGGGAACACGACGGCAAGGAGTTGTATGGGGTATTGGTGGTGGACGGCGAGCACCCGCTGTGGACTAGGGAACACGACGACAAGGAGTTGTATGGGGTATTGGTGGTGGACGGCGAGCACCCGCTGTGGACTAGGGAACACGACGACAAGGAGTTGTATGGGGTATTGGTGGCGGACGGGGAGAAGGTGGAGCGCGCACTTGGGACGGTGCCCTCGCTAGCAGGCCTAGATTTGGACTTCCTGGAGGGCAAGATGCCAGGAATCCAGAGAAAGATCAAGGGCTTGATGGCTGGAGCATACGCGCAGTATTTAAAGAAGGAGGGCATGGACAAGTGGGAGGCCTTCTGGCCTCTTGTTCCAACTGGTGTGGCCACCGCGCCTGCTGAATGGCAGCCCCCCAAGTGGCCAACTAGAGCGGAAATCCAGGCGCTGCGGCGACCCAATCAGAGCGGAGCAGACCCGAGTGCCACCACTGACCTGGATGCGGAAACGCGTCTAGCATTGGAGGGTGCTCGTTGCTTAGTGCCACTGGTTGACCCCATTGTCCACGCGGGGCGGCCCGCTGCTGTGCGACGCGCAGAGGATGCAGCGGCCGCGCTAAAGCAAGCATCCGCTGCAGCATGGGAGGGCATCGAGGTGGGGATGCCGGTGATGTGTCAACATCGGGGGCTAAAGGACGGCTGCGATCTTCTGTGCAGCCCCCTAATGCCTTTCACTCCCTTGCTGTACGCGGTGGCCCGCAACATCACCGGCGACTTATCGCCGGATGCCGTGGTTGAACTTGAGTGCTACGGCTCGCACTCGTACACAACGCGGTTTTCGCCCTTCAGCCCGAGCTCGGCCCATTTCCCCCTGCCCGCCGCCACAAGGACAGGTACCCACACATTTTCAGTGAAGGCAAGCACAATCGTCTTGTCTTCGTGGCCTGCGGGGGGGGGCAAGGTGCGCCGGGTGGGCTTGACAAGCAGTGGCACATTGACCCAGCACATGAAGGATGCTGTTGTTGGGCTCTCGCTGGACTGGATTCAGTGGGATGGGTACGGAACCCCGGCGATGGCGGAGAAGACCGCGGTGGGACTTTTCAAATCGCGTGTCATGGACGTGACAGGGGAATGGTTGGTGGGGACCCTGGTATCCAAGATATTTTCGGGCCCGAAGTCGGGGGAGAAGCGGTATCATGGCCTTGTGACGGCCTTTAGGAAGGAGCACGACATGGCCCATCTGCTATACTCCGATGGCGACGATGAAATAGTGGGATTTGATGAGGTGCAGGCTGCGCTTTGCGCATGCCCCGGTGTGCAGTTGCCAAATCTTCCACCTGCCAGCATTGCGCGAGGGAAGGCCGAGATTGCTGAGTGCATTCGCAAGCAGGTCGCCCAGCGGTCCACGGCAATGAAGCAAGCCAAGGCAACCCCGCGCCACAACAAGCGCCGGCCTCCCATCCTCCCTGATTCAGACTCTGATGACTAGCCTTGCCGCATGTGGCTTTTAATGTTTCATGGCTGCCCTACCTTCTCGGTGCATGCTTTGCGGCCAGCAGCCTTGTGATCAACACATCTTGTGTCTTATGACGTTGGTTCATAGGTTTATTACATGTCCTTACAATTGGTAGACATATATCAAATGGGATAAAACCATATTTGGGAGAACAGGTTTCATGGCTCATGGCTCATCTATTTTTTTCGGTGGGAAATGACGTAAAAACTGGCAATGTACATTTTCTAGATGCTGCCTGCAGTCTTGAATCCAGCTTGATATGAGTTCATTTGTTCACTATCCGTCTTTGTTTCATGTGACAAAACGGAGAAAATGACAAAAAAAAACTGCATATTTATGCTGTCACATGACACCATCTGAGCTCAGAATGAGCCCAATTTTTGTGGGTGGTCTACATTCATGGTCTAGATGCTGCCTGCAGGAATCCGGCTTGATATGAGTTCATTTGTTTACTATTCATATTTGTTGCATGTAATCTTGAAAACGTAGAAAATGACAAAAAACTGCATATTTATGCTGCCACACGTCACCATTTGAGCTCAGAATGAGCCCAATTTTTGTGGGTGGTCTACATTCATGGTCTAGATGCTGCCTGCAGGAATTCGGCTTGATATGAGTTCATTTGTTCACTAATCATACTTGTTGCATGCAAGAAAAGGGTGAAAATGACGAAAAATTGCATATTTATGCTGCCACACGTCACCATTTGAGCTCAGAATGAGCCCAATTTTTGTGGGTGGTCTACATTCATGGTCTAGATGCTGCCTGCAAGAATCCAGCTTGATATGAGTTCATTTGTTCACTATTCATATTTGTTGCATGTAAGAAAAGGGAGAAAATGACGAAAAACTGCATATTTATGCTGTCACATGTCACCATTTGAGCTCAGAATGAGCCCAATTTTTGTGGGTGGTCTACTTTCATGGTCTAGATGCTGTCTGCAAGAATCCAGCTTGATATGAGTTCATTCACTGTTCATATTTGTTGCATGCAAGAAAAGGGTGAAAATGACGAAAAACTGCATATTTATGCTGTCACATGTCACCATTTGAGCTCAGAATGAGCCCAATTTTTGTGGGTGGTCTACTTTCATGGTCTAGATGCTGCCTGCCACAGTCCAGCTTTAGGTAGCCTCAGATCGATCTGAAAGAATTTTTTTTTACTCATTTGAAGACTTGTAAAATTGAGCAAACACTTATGAATCCCCTCCTGCATGCCCTGGAGAACTTGTTTCTCGTACGTTGGGATACTTGACCGCAGAGTGCATGCAGACTCTCTACATCTGCAAACACTATGTTATGTACATACATCTGCGAATGAGCTTGGGATGCGTAGTCTGTGGCACATTCCAGCACCATGGATTATTTGTAAATTAATGCAATATGTCATGCTGATCGATCTCCCCGGGCCGGTTCATTGCTGCCCCATACTTGTGTTTTGGTGACCCTTCTTGTCCCTAGCTGCAGAAAGTAATTAATGCCTCATCCTGGCAACTGGGACTTCCATGTGTGGGCATGCGTCTTCGTATGTAGGTGGCATTGTTACGCAATACCTAAATTGCCGTAAAATTATAACATGGCTCCGTTGGGAGATCATGTAGCACATATTCCCTTGCTGGATGGATGGAGGTGGGCGAAGCCGCGAAACCGAATAGTTAGTCTAACTCTAATTAAGACGGTCGATCTAATCTAGAAAACCCTAACTACTATACTCAGCAAAGCGCCCCTTCCTGTTGGGAGGGGGGGCGGCTTGCCCACGTACAGGGGCTGCATGGCGTGTGAGCCTGGACAATCGTCTTCCGGCACCTCTTCTTAATTGTTCTGCATAGCAGTCCAAGCAAGAGAGAGGGAGTTCAAATGTGATGTTCAAACGGGGCTGGGACCACTAGGTCGCCCAGCAACTGCTGGGGATTGGTCATGGCATGTTTATACCCATCTTTCTAGGAATGTCCTTGGGGCCAGGCCAGGTCAGGATATCCCGCCCTGGCTGGCCAAAAGCTGGGGGGGCGGCCAGACCGGCCGAGGTCAGCGTCTACCTGACTGGTGCGAGCAAGATGTCCTATGCATGAATGCTATCCTACGCTGTCTAATCTCGTCTGAAATGCGAGGCATACTACCCTGGTACCAAGATTCTAAAGACCTAGCTATACATGTGGAAAACCCTACGTTCAGGGCCTGGTGGAGCATCCTGGTTACCGTGCTGTTCAGCCATGCGGCCAGCGTGTCCGTGAGCGTCCATGCCTCGGCGCCATAGGTGCATGATGAGCACCGTGAGGACCAGGACCTTGAAGAGCAATCCCTTGCGGTGCTCGCCCATGCAGGTCCTTCGATCGAGTGCCAATAGGTCAGTTTGAGCGAATGATGCCTAGCAACCCCGCCCTACCCCGGATCGTCAAGCGTGACCTCTTCAAGGTCGTCATTCTGACGATCCTGACCTACGGCGCCGAGACGTGGGCACTGACGCAGGAGCTGGAGCAACGACTCGACGGCGCCGTCACCAAGATGCTGCGCCATGCAGGCCCTTAACATCCCCTTTGGTTTGCACATTAGTAATGAGGATTTGTACGCTGATTTGCCCTATGTTTCCCACATTATTAGGCACAGGCGCCTGGGCCTAGCCGGGCACCTGGCCCGCACAGATCAGGTAGATACATCAGATAGACTAGCTGGCACCAAGCCCGCCCAGCCTGGGCGATATGTCCTCACCTGGCGTGCCCCCGGCCGCGCGCGGCAGGGCCGCCACCCGTGGACTTTTCGTGATAGACTCGGCATGGACATGTGCTACACTAGACGTGACGGGCTCACCCCCGGGCAGCCTCCTGGTTTGTCTGTAATATGGAGGCAGATGGTGCGCAAGGATAGATGGCAAGTATAGTGATGAAGGAGACCACCCCCAAGCCTGTGGGGGCTCCGCGTGTGACCAAGTATGGCATTCATAGCGATTCGGGCCGCGGTGCCCACACCCCTGTAACTAGGACCTAGATAGCTTATACCATCCATTCCATCCCATGTTCCCCTCCCACTGAGGACTTATGCTCACGTGACGCAGTCACGTGTCTATTAATTAATTAATTAATGCCTAGCCCAGGCCTGAGGCCGATGCGGATGTCCACATCGTCGGCGGTGTCGGGGAGCATGCTCCCCAGCAGTTTGAAGCGCCGGATCACGGAACGGGACCTCCGTCCCGTCTAGCAGCCGCGGCCTGAGCGGCAGGCGACTGGTAGCCCCAATCAACATCGCCTCAGTTTTGACACTAATCCCCAACCCCACCGCCCCCGCCTCCAAGCAAGCCCAGACAGTCCAGCCAGATCTGCATGAATGTGCTCGGGGCGCTCGATGAGGGTGGTATCATCCGCATAAATCAGGTCGGACAGGCGGCAGCCAGGGCCACCGCCGCCATATTCGCGATCGTTAATTGGATGTCCAAGCCGGGCTTGAACCCCTTAAGAGCAGTAAAGCGTGCACGTGCCTGGCACATGACGTTATCCACGACAATAATGAACAGGTATGGGGACATGACATAACCTCAAGTGGGCCACACCCCGTGATGAAGGGGGAATGGTGGGGTGGTGCCCTCCGCATGCAGTCCGCACTACTGCCAGTGAGCCCTCATACAGCCGGCGAATGGCAGCAATAAACGCGGGGGGCACGCGGTCCAGAGCTAAGATGGCCCAAAGAGCCTCCCAGAGGACCGTGTCGAAAGCCTTGATATAGTCAACAAAGATGAATATACCAGCGGAAAACCGGCATCAGGGCAAATGCGACGCACCTCCTCCATCGACCGGCGCGCCACAAATACAGCCATGAAAGTGTTACGGCCACGACGGATTCCCATCTGAGACTCACCCAGGTGCGGGTCCCCCGCGGCGCGGAGCCTGTGCAGCATCATGCGCATTGAAGACCTTCGATCAGCGATGCGCTCTGGAGGCAGACCGACCCCGATAGTAATTATACCGGGGTCAGCAGCAGAGCCCTTCTTGTACAGCACGACTTGGATGGGCCCCGTCTGCCACTCAGCATGCAGGCGGAGGCTCATCAGAGAGCAGGACACGGAGTTGCATGCATGCCGAGAACGCCAGCATGCTGCATGAAGAAGCTCCCTCACCGCCAGGTCAGCCGGTCTTCAGCAGCTCAGCCAAAAGGTAGTCGGCACCGACCGCCGCGTCGTACCGCAGGCGAGCAAGTGCGCCGTCCAATTCCTCCAAAGTGAAGGGGTGGACGACGTCGTTGTTGGTGGCAAGGCAGCCCTCCTTCAAGGCGGGGACTTGTTAGGCCGCGGCCGAGGATCGAGGGGGGCGCATGCAGGCGGCGGGGGGGGTCCGGCAACACCGACTCACCGAGACGTACTGGCGCGCGTCTCGGGGTGAAGCGGCGGGGCCGGAGGGGCGCGCGAGCCCCACTGGTCATGCAAGGAAACAGTGGGCGAACTATAGCGGTCAAGGCTGACTGCATGCGCCGTCCCCCGTGTGCTCGATCCACGCGGGGTGCGCTATAGCTGCCGCCGGCCGCCGAGCCGGGCGAGGTGCACGCATGGTACCACATGTCCTTGCCCTGGTTGCGAGCTTGGCAGGCCTTGGCATCCGCGAATCATGCACTGGGCCGCCTCGTCGGATCTGCGCCCTGAGCATATGTGCATAATAGGCCTCCATGCAAAGGGCGGCCTAATTGAGCACCGGGGTCAGTGACCGGGTCCCATGCAGTTAGGCTTGAGGCGATGCATGCCGGGCGGCCAAGACCTCGGGCCGGGGCAGGCCTCGGTGCATGGCGGTAGAGCGGGCCGGGGCGTCGGCGGGGCATCGGGTCGGTAGGTGCCGGGCCGCCAGCAACGGGGCGCGGGCCGCAAAGCCCGCAAAAATGGCAGCGTTGGAAGCACCCTGGGCCAGCGCGTCGACGTCTGCCTGTGCGTCCAGGGCCTCCAGGTACGCCCGTCGGCACCTGTTCCCGGCGCTCGTGCTCGGCGTCCGTCCAGTCCTCAGGATCCCCCCGGCCCGCGCGTAGCGCATGCATGCAGGCCGGCTGAGTCCGCTCGCTCAACACCTACTGGCACTCGAAGGACTTCGGCAATTGACGCAAGCACGTGCTCTTCAACTGGTCCTGGCTGGTCGTCACGGTGCTCACATACGCCGCCGAGGCATGGACCGGATCACGGACAAGCTCAGTGGTCACCCGCTGAACAGCACAGTATACAGGAATCATCATGCTCTGACAGGTCCTGAATGTAGGGTTTTCCACGCATGTAGGTCGCTAGCTAATTCTAGAGTCTCTGTATAATTAGGGTGTGCATGCCCCGTATTTCATATGAGACTAGCTAGGCAGCGTACAGGGAAGTCTTGCATGACTCATATGTAATTGGACGAATCCACTTCATAACATAGTAAGATTCATACGAATGAACTGATGTTGACGGTCTAAATTGAGGACCAGGTACATACATGTGGTCTGCCTCTACTCAGGACTACTGTGACGCGCCTCCATAGATCCCACTCAGGTACCCGACCGACCGACCGCGAATCCTGGAGTAATACGAATCAGAAAAAAAGTCGTTAGTACTAAAATTGTACTAATGAGTCAAGACTTCCCTGTTGGATATAGCCGCATTTGTAGGACATCTTGCTCGAACCAGTATGTAGATCAGGTAGACACCGCCCTTGGTCTGGCGGACGGCCCCCAGCGGCTTGGCCAGCCAGCTAGGCGGCATATCCTGACCTGGCCTGGCCCCAAGGGCAAGCCCCGCACCAGTTGCATGGCGAGTAAACCTGCCATGAACTATCCAGATCAGTTGCTAGCTGGCCGTCGACCTAGTGGTCCGACCCAGCCCACTTAATGAACATCGCATTTCCTCCCTCTCTCTCTTGCTTGGACTGCTATGTATGACAACAGGAGGTGGCCGAAAACATTGTCCAGGCCCACACGCCAGCCCCTGTAGGCAAGCCAACCCCCCCCCAGGAGGAAGGGGCGCTTTGCTGAGTAGAGTAGCTAGCTAGGATTTTTGTAGCTTAGATCATTTGCTTATAGTAAGCTTATAGTTAGGTTTCGCGGCTTCGCTTATATCCCCACCCGTGTCAGCAATGGAATTATACGTGCTACATGATCTCCCAACGGAGTCATGTTATAATTTAATACTAGTAGTATTTATTTCATTAATGGTGAATGGGTGATCTTATACAAGTTTGTTTTTAATTTTTATTGTGACATGTATTAATCAATGATTCACTTCATGAAACTCGTGCTCCGGCCGTTGGGGAGTCACGGAGCTTTTTTAATATAAGCCCGATGGATGGATGGGTGGGTGCACACAATCCTACCGGTCTACTAGCTGGATCTATCTAGTGTGATGTATGATTGAGATTAGCACGTAATCTTGATATTAGCATGTTGTACACTTACTCCAGGCATGACATGCATGCCTCTGCGCACCGGACACACAAGCTAGTATCATGAAGTCATCATCAAGGATCAAGCTAGCACTCGAGTACTCCGATCCGCCTCGGACTTACGCATCACATGGTCGGCCAACCACCATTGCCGATGAGCACGATCAAGGACCAGCTTCTTACCCTCATATGGGCCTGGTACTAGGTGAGGTAGAACTGCGTGGGTGCCACCGCCTTCCCCAGTCACGGGACAAGGCGCCCCCCCCACCAGTCCTGCTCCGGCACCTTCCCCTCCCCTGACGACAAGCGGCGGTTCCTTTCTCGTCGCAAGCGGTTGCACAACCTCACCTGGACGCTGGACGACGACCTGACCCCCGCTCAGCAGCAGCAGCGACGCGACCTGTGGCCTGAATACCTCCGCCACAAGCATGTCCAGACCCCCAGAAGCCAAAGGTATACTGGAGGGTACACCGCAGATACACCGCATCTCCCTCGCCTGGCACGCTTTACGCCAACAATACCGGGCCCTGTGGCGCAAGCCCCTGGGCAAGATCGAGAAACATGGGACCTGTTTAAGGTCCTCGTCCTGCCTGTTCTTACGTATGGGGCCGCGACGTGGACCCTCACCGCCGACCTGGCCCGCAAGCTGGACGGCGCGGTCACGGCCAACATGCTGCGATCCCTTTTCAGAGTATAGGATATGCTGCTCATGTCCGCAATGAGGACCTGTACCTTGGCATGCCATATATCACCAGCACCATTAAACAGCGGCGCCTGCAGCTAGTAGGGCACCTAGCTCGCACCAACCAGGTCGACACCTCATGTGGCGCCCCCCCGCGGGACTGCGCCCAGCTCAGCCTGGGCGGCACCTCCTGACATGGGCCGGGCCCCGTGCTGTTAGACGCCGCAAGGCCCGCACCTTCCAAGAACAGCTAGTACTAGTAGAGGACATGGGGGGCCTAGGCCTCTCCGTGATTTGGAAAAAGATGCATGGACAAGGCCAAGTGGGCCCAGCCGCCCAGGTCATAGAGGACAACGAGCCCCCCCCCGTGGGGAAGCGCCCGCGTGTGCAAACATACGGGAAGCACGCCCGACAGGTCCCCTAGGGTAGAGTTGTTGTAGATAGATTTTGTAGATAGATGTTGTAGATAGCTGTTGTAGATAGATTAGACCGGTAGGACTGTTTGCACCCCTCCATCCGTCCATCGGGGTTAATTAATGCTCCGTGACTCCCCAACGGGAGCACGAGTCTCATTAATTAATTAATTAATTAATTAATACTGGAGGGGCGGGGACCTGATGATCAACCACAAGATGTGGACGCCCCCAGCGGGCTAGGATAACCCTAGCTAGCTTGTAATCATTGGTAGTCACTGCCGCCATGGCAGCCATGCCTAGAATATTTGCCTAGCCGTGCCACCATACCTAGTCACATGCACCGCTAACACACGGTACACAACCAGCCATAGCCTTATAGCTTAAGTAAGTAAGTAAGTAAGTAAGTAAGTAAGTAAGTAAGTAAGTAAGTAAGTAAGTAAGTAAGTAAGTACTTGCGTGTCATGCGCAAAGGCATGCCACGGAGTACTATGCTAATCTCATTAGAAAAAAAATTAGCTTAGCCTTAGCTTAGCCCTTGTACAGCCATGCTATACATCCTGGCTATGATCAGATTACTATAGCCCACGCTCCTTGTTATGATATGCTCACGTGGGTCTTATTGCACCCACAAAACTTGCCGGATCGTCTATCGTGTCCGATTGCAGCTGTGGCATGCCTCTGGCATGAAGGAGAAAGGGGGTCTCTGCCATTTCTTCCTGTTGTGCACGTACAGGTTGTCTCCTTGATACAGCCCGGATTAAAAGCACTCCGGTCCTCCGTGACTCCCCAATGGGAGCCCGAGTTTAATTAATTAATTAATTAATTAATTAATTAATTAATTAATTAATTAATTAATTAGTTAGTTAATGGCCGGTCAAGCCAGACATACATGCATGCAGCTGAGCTGCGCAAAATTTGGGCCAACGTACGTGCTCGATCCTGCCGAAGACATGTAACATGTATTGGCTAGCTTGCAGAGCACCCCACATCAGTGCATGCGAGAAACAGATTAAAAGGGCAGGCATGCAGGGCGGATGAATAATTATACCGACATGTGCACCCGTTATGAGTAGAGAGAGTATTTTGTGGCTGGCCGCCCGGAGGCAGTGCATGAGAGAAGCTAGCGTTTCCTCAGGACTCACATTGAGTAATTAAAGCTTTTTCTTGAGGTGGTCTGTAGATCTTTATAGTCGGGACCCATGTGACCCAGTCGTGGAAGGTACAAAATCATATCTGCATGTGCGTACTCACATGGGTGCGATCTACAAGCTGAGCTAATAGAGCATTTCCAGGTCTACCCCCAATGGGGGTATGGAAGTGTATTTCAATGGCAAAGCATATGTCCTCCCCCCCCCGCAACAACATTGCTTACGAAAGCATCGTTTATGTGACCAAACGAGCCAGGTCAACGAGGCTGAAACGAGCGTCCTTCCCGTCGCCGATGCAGTCATAAACTGCATCAGCTTTGGAGAAGTCTTCGTCCGCGGTGTATCTGAGGACATGCAGACAGAGATTGAGCACAATATATCCAATATTCATGAATCAAGCTGAAACAGCCAAGTGCGAAGTGCCAGAGTGCAAATTGCGCCAGAGTGAGGAGCACCTCAAAAAGCATTGGCCCCAGTGCCTTTTCTAGCTAAGTACCCATATGACCTTACAACATACATCTCAACGTAGAACCTATAACAGTAGAAGTAAAAGCATCAAGCCTCTATGTTGCCATACTAGCATATTGCTCAATTCGCACTATCCATTACCCAGTGAGTTGGCAGCAGAAAAGCATGTATGCACTTCCGATGGTCAGGCCCCACATTGGCTTCACACTGAGTCTCTAAATGTATCACTAGAGTGCAGCTAGGATCAAACAAGGATTTAGACCACTGGAGGACAATGTGCGCAGTTAAATAGAGGTATTGGTTTGAGAAAAGATTAGAGTTGCACAAAATGATCAAATGGACGCTTTCCCGTAGGCCAAGGCCCTCAATTTGCAGAGCCAAACTCTTTGCTAGAAATAACCACTTCAGCATGGCAGGAATTCCAGCATAGATCATAAATACGTAGACGAACGTGAAGTGGGCAGGGCAATCGTTATAAACATCACACCCTGGGGAGCTACAGTTGCACTGCCACGCCGCCCACGCGCAAGAGATGCCATCAAATGCGAGGGCCCCGATAACCACATGTTGGGTAGCAGATAGCCCGCCATAAACAACACAAGTTCGTACACGCCAAGGTCAACAACAGAGACAAAAATGAAAACGTACCCGCTCTTGGTGACCACGCACTTCATGCCGGCTGCCTTGGCAGACAGGAGGCCGATGTGGCTGTCCTCCACGACGACGCACCTGGCAGGTGGTAAAAATGCGTTTAGACACAGAGGCAAGGAGGTTAACAAGCAAGTCAACATGTGACAGTCCCATGCACGAGCTCACTCCTCCCCATTTCTTACATCCGCCCATGCATGGTGTGGCATACGAGCCAGGGGCATGCAAAACACAATAGAACCCTGCACACCTGAATCCAGATATGTACGTCCTTTGAACCAAGCCGGGTTGACTCGACAACTGCCAATTGCAACCATATCCTTCACAGGATGAACCTGCATGATTAAATGATATTCTACCTATAGCGTGTGATGAGATGCACCACCCATCACCTAGCCTGGGATGAGCTCCCGCAGCATCCTTACTGCAAAATGTCCGTTGAGGAATCCACAGCATGAGGGCACTTCAAGAAGTGCAGACATCCATTCAATAAACAGGTGATTCCAAGGAAAAGACATCACACGTGCATGTGCCCGAACTGGGCAGGTTAAGACGGGTAAAGCCTAGTCCACAGGATGGCAGTCTTGCGACGCAAACCGGTTAAGCACATGTGACCCCAGATCTGGATGTGGCACGGCCCCAGGTGCTGGTGCAACCCCGTGGCTGCTATGGGACCAATAGAAAGGCAGTTGCAACCAGGTCCTTCTACATACTCCATAATTGCTCACCCACCTATGCCCTCATGAAAATACCATGATTTACGGCACTATCATTTCTTGTATATACTAGTAGCATGATATCTGACTGTGTGGCACTTACATGACCGTGATCACGCTGAGGTTCCCCTCACCTGCCTCAAGTGTTGGCCCTAGTCAACCTCTCATAGGCCCCATCCAGTATGACATGACCAAAAAGGCCTTATCGACCGCCGGCACTCACTTGGCAGGGTTCACGCCGAGCTTGTCCCTGATCAGGTTGTAGATGGCCTGCAACCACAAAGTGCATCGCTGGCGTAAAGAAATCAGCAACTTGGTGCAACGATGTGCATGGGCGAAGTATAACAGCATGGGTTTGGTTGTCACATTATATATTTATGGCATTTCACATGGAGGATAATCAGCATGGTGGATAACCAACAGTTCTTATGGACATGATGCATGATCAACAGTTTTTGCTTTAGAAGACACAGCAGTTGATGACTGGCAGCCGACGTGACCATGTCATGGAATCCAGCAACTGTACGGGTGTAGCACCATCGATGTAGATAAACGATACAATAGGATACTACCTTAGTGCGATGCATACGGTCGCTCATGTCTGAAGTTCGGATTGCCGTTGAATCTGCGCTACTCGAACTTCAGGCGTTAATCCAACGTAAGCTGTAGACTTGAGCAAGCTGTTGAGCCCCTGGGCCGCTTAGAGACTTCTACACGCCAAACGACAGCTCTCATTAAGGGCTATCCAGCCGCATTGTCTACCCCAGCGAAATCCATCTTCAACAGCAGTATTTTCCGTGTATACATGTTTTTGTCGTGGGTAGTTGACCCTGATGCAGGCCTCAAAGGAGCGAACCGGGCGGGCCACAGTCCTACACTGACAGGAGATACGCGTGCAAACCTGGGGCGAATGTCAAATGGCACTTAATAGTATTTGCAGAGCACTACGATTTACTGAATGCATGCTAGACTGCGATGGCCACAATCACATCGACTGCTCGGATCACCGTAGATGACCTCAGTGCATGTGAACGGCAACAACCTCAGAGTTGCAGGCAACGTAACTCCGGTATGTCACAGAACGAGAACGAGAAAACCCTGTTGACAAGATCGCTATTGTCACGCAAAGGCGGATCACAGTCATGCCGGCCAGGTGGGCAAAGGTCACACGCTAAGCATTTGGTGCTGAAAGCAGCCAAAAAGGTCCATACACATTTTAAGCTCAGTTTTCGCTAGTACAGCCAAGTACGGAAAGTTCGGCCTGACGTCCTGACGGCGGCCACCGATTTTAAGGCATGAATCAAATGCAAGAAACGCGCACTTAAGACATGCATGACTGGTCAGCGTTCGTACAAATACCGCTTCCACTACCACAGCCTCAGTGACAAATTGCAAGGTGCACTGCAAGCAGCTTGGAGCACAACCAAAGAATGCCAAGTTGCACACACATTGCTATTCCTTATGTATGGTAAGCTAGTGACCGTACCTAGCTTGACGTACTTAGCCTGTGGTGCACAACACTTCTACCTACAGTATGCTGGCGTCCGGGCCGGTATAGCCTACAGTATGCTGGCGTCCGTGCCGGTATAGCCCAAAACACCAGACACCAGTGGTACTATAGCTCATACTCGTACTATGACGGTGTATGCGGCCATATATGTATGATGGCGTCCGTACCGGGTCGGGCTTCTTCTTGGGCACCACGTCGCCCGCGAGGATGGTCATCTTGTCAAACACAGCCTGGCCCAGAAGCAGCCGCACAATGGCCGACACCTGCGCATGCGGGCGGCAAAAGGATGAACGGTGGGCGGGGGGGGATTGGCAGAAGCGGGCACGGTGGGGAAACGGGGTGGCAGAAATCGGTGCCATGGGGGGGGGGGGGGGGGGGAAGAAGCAGGTACGGTGAAGAAAAATAGTGGCAGGCTTGATGAGGGGATGGCCGGCAGGGCACCGTAGAGGTGCCATAGCGAGCAACCCGCAGCACTTGGGATGCACATGGGTAGAGCGAGAACTGCATGGTGCATGGTGGCTGTGGGCATGGCCTTCAGACCCATATCGTTGACATAACGCCCAACGGGCGGCGCCAGGCCTCTCCAGGCCTGACCCTTCCCACCAAGGGTCGCTGTGCCCTGGCCTACTTCCAGCAACCAGGTCTGGTGCATACATATCAGCGCCACGTCGACTGCTGGTTGATCAATGGTCGAATGAGGGGTGCCTTCTCGTGGCTATCTATATCGGATGTAGACAGTGCTAGATCCCTGCGACTTTGCCATGCTAGTATGTGATGTGGAAGGGGTATCAAACAGATACTTTGACACCAAAACCCTCTAACCACTATCGGGACCTCTGGATTGTCCATGAAGCACTATCAACAACAAAAAGAATTTGCCGGGCTTGACAAGGCGTTATTGCCCTCGACTGAAAGGGAGAGGTGTTCCAGTGTGAGAGGCGCCAGAATCAGAAATGCATCGCAGCATGGTCGCATTGATTTCTGAACGATCCGGCATCTCCATGGAACCGCAGAAGGATGGCAAGCATGACAGCTTCTGCCTACCTATGAAGAGCACATGGATGTGTAACCCACCCACATACATCCCCATTCACAAGCTGCCTGACAAACGCATCGTGCCGGGCAGAGGGTGTACAGTGCAGGGTACTACTCAGCCATCTTGGCCATCGCCCTACCGGTCCCTCCATCAATGGCCCAGTCACCCCTCCCATTCCCTCTCCCTCCATTCCTTACCGACTGCTCATTGGACGTGCTGCAGACGGCAATGGGGATGCCAGCATCGATGACCTCGTGTACGAGCCTGGAGTGAGCAGTCACAACCGGGAGCGAGCAGAGCCACCCGCGGAAACCAAGGGAGAAGGGTCATTGCAAGTTCCATGCGTTGCCATTTATTACAGCGGTAACTGCCAATTGCACCCACATGATGGTTACCTAGCCATGGCCCGATAGCCATGCTCTCATATGCGCATGCCCACATGCACTACTCAAAAGGCTGCTGAAGTGCAGACCACTCCCTACGCTGGAGGGCCACCCAAGCCACCGCTAACAAACCCCGAATGAACACTGTCGCATGCCACCACCCACGCATGTGTTAGGACAGGCATATAGATGCACAGTCAGGGAGCTGTCCCTCGCCTTACAAGTGAAGCACTAGGACCCCCCTGTACCCATATACATAGGGCTGCTCCTATGCCATGGTCCGGATTCTCCCGATTTCTGGCCTGCGCTGGTTGTCTCCTTGATATACATAGGGCTGCTCCTATTTCTGGCTTCACTAGTACATGCGCCAAGTTTTCAGATCTGTGACTTATCATCCTGACTAGATGTCTACGAGTACAACTACATATACTACACCACCCATGCCCCCACCCACCGGGCCACCCCCGGCCGCAGCGGCAGCTTCCCGTCCTCAATCATCTGCGCAAAGAGCGACGTCTTCAGCTTGTGCAGGCGCGCGATGAACTCCTGCCGCCCCTTGGCGTCGGCCGGCATCTGGGAGGGCCAGCCCACGTTGTTGAAGTGGTGCGTCATCCTGTGCGGGTGCAGGTGTGATGGGGGCAGCGTGCGGAGGGGAGGTGTGATGGGGGACAGATTGTTGGGGGGCAGCGTGCGGAGGGCAGCAGATGCCAGCAGATACGAGCAGTAGAGAGCAGAGGGGACGTTGGGGACGGCAAGAAAAAGGGGGGAGGGGGTGCCCAGCATGTGTCAGAAAGGCATGGGGAGGTCTGTCGTGCAATGCATGCATCCATGAACGCGCTTTGAAATGGTAGTGACAGGATTCCAACACTGTATGCCGTTGATCACTCTACTGGCATTGCCAGCCAGCGACTGAAAGTTTACCCCTAAGCTTCTATTGTTGGAGGGTCTTGTGTCTCGACCAGCATATTAAAACGCTAGGACCGAACGATGCACCTCAGACCACCGAATGCCCCATACCCATGCCCCATGCTCCAAGCCAACGCCTTAGCGGGTGCCACGTCATATAGGACAGCAGATGATGCCTGTTGGATGGCATGTCCGGGGACCCATTCCTGGAATTGGAGGGAGGTCAAGGATGGGCATTGAACGGGAGCCATGCCGTGATCATTTCGGTTTCCTGTTATCCCAGCAACTCATGCCCATTCAACTAGAGTCAGCGCTTTGCGAAATTTTATCTGTGACAACCAATATTCTTTCCCCCCATTCACCAGAATGCTGCAGATGCTGGCTGACGCCTTGTGCTCGGGAGGCTGGCACCACACACATGTCGGTCTCTTAACCCAGTCCACAGGATGGTGGCCAAGGTGCCATATGCTGGAGTCTGCCAGGGCAGCCTGTCCGTCCTTGCATCCACCCGCCCTTTCTATCAGAGCCAACTTACAAGCCTCACACACTGAGCCAGGGTGCTACTGGATGGTGACCCTAGATAAAAGGGGTATAAACCGTCCAGGAACCAAACAGGCTGGGTCAACGCCACAACCGAGGGTGAGCATGAGTCTAATTCCTAATGGGTGGACACTCATTTGAAGAAAATGATGGATGGGCTTGATCACCACCAAGAATCAACGCAATACCTTCCTGCACCAGATCCAAGCACGATTGCTTGTCTCCAAGCAACCATGCACAACTTGTCATGTCGCCTGTCAGTCACGCACCGTCCCTTGCAGCCTAACAGCCAAGCCTTGTTCCGCACGACATCCATCAGCCACGCACCGTTCCTTGCCACCGCCGATCTTGAGCAGCTCGCCGTACAGCTCCACATCCCACACCGTGTCCAGGCCCATCTGGCAGAAAGCGGTGAGGGGGGGCACGGAGAGCGCAGGAGCAGCAGCAGCCATCCCATCAGCATTAGCCAGCCATCACACTGGCATACGTCAACATACCGACTGGTCAGATGTCTTTGCTCGCTTAAGCCCCTGGTGAATTCCTTGAAGTCCAGACAACCGTAACCACCGTCGTCTATATCGTTTGACTATAATAATAACGCGACTAGCTAGTTCTCTTATATATGAGGCGACATCACTGGACGCTCAAGCAGAAAGATGCAACATTCTTTAGAATGAAATGCCTGCTTGTAACGCAAGCTGGCGAACAGTGCCGTAGAAGCCGTCCATGGGGGTCGAAGGAGACCAGCTACGTGGAACCGGTGGATAGATTGCGCACGCGCAGGGTAGTCCGCAAGGGCGTCATATGCTTACGGTCAAATTCAGTCTTACGAGGTATCTATATCCAGCATCGAAAGCACACGCGTATGCATACGGTGGCTGCCAAACACTCACAGTTTATTGCAGTGACCTGTTCATCCGTTCGCCCTTATGTGATTTTCTTGGGCCCCGAACACGGCCCCCCGACATTTGGAATAATTACAATGATGGTGATGTAGGGAAGAACAATCGTATTTGAGCGTGTACCTGCGCAAAGGCTTGGTTGAACGCAACACGGTGACCATCGCGTTCCGTATCGCACAGCGTGCCATCGCAGTCGAAGAAAACTCCCGCGATGTTCTTCACTGAGGCAGTCGGAGCGGCTTGAGCAGTAACTGTTTTACTGTTCCACGCTCTCGTTTGTTTCGTGCTCTGCCCAAACTGGTGGCCTAAGGTGTGCCGGGACGGTATGAAGGCAGTCCTAGATGCGAGGTCGCAGGTCAACCGCGCCACTGGAAGCGAACGAGCTTCGCGAGCGATGGGAACAGCACTATGGACTTCGCTTGCGACGAGCGCATTCGCAACTTGTGAAGACAATAAGTGCGTAGATGCCATTCGAAGCTATAGTGCTTCTGCAAAGGATTTTGAATTCACAAACGGCAGGCCAATTATAACCAGCGGGTGCCTTCTCAGCGCCCGTATAGAGGTAAACTTGGTGCCTAATTAATCGGCCTCAGTGTGCACGGTCGACGGGTTACACCATAGCCAACTTAGTGGCAAAAACTGCTGCGAATTGCGATGGTCATGAAACGGATAATCCGCTGCTGTTTGCCTCGTACGGAAAACGGGATGCAACACCTTACTAGGCTTTCCCTTGAGCCACATATCACCCCAAAAGATCGCTGTTGTCGACGGCAGTGCTACGGTCTCGCCAACGTGGGCAGCTGAAGAGGCTGATGAAGGATGGGTAATTCCAAGCCGCTGGGATGAAAGGAGCGTTAGACACCTATTTCAGATCTTGGATCTGCATTGATGGTTTCGTGAGTTGCAATGCCAGAGGGTACATATTTTGGCCTATTCGCTGCAAGGTACTCATTTACCGTCGCTGTGTCCGTTCGGTTTACCATGCAGCTTGGCACCGCTGTGCGCCAGCTGTTTCAATGACAGCGCGGACAAGATCGGAGAAGCGTAATAGTGCCGACCACCTCAAATCGCGCCATATACCTGCAGTCGTATGCAGGCAGTCGTAAGTTCCGGTGGATTCTTTCAACGCAGCAATGGCGACGGGGTTCGACATGTCCATCACCTCGAATTTGAAAGGTCTCCCCGTCGCATTTCCTGTCAAGAAAAATGATCGCGCCTGTAAGCCGTTCTCAACAACGACACGTTGCGTTGCGGCACCGTATGGCAGAACAAAGAAGGTTCGTGGAGCTGCCCAGGACGTGCCTGTCACTTTGTCGGTCACATTTGGGCCCAAGCGCGAGGGAGAGGAGCTCTATCTTGTCGGAGATCATCCCAGTGTGGGTGCATGGGAGCCGCAAAATGGAATTCAGATGCAACATTCAAGTAACGGGGTCTGGATGGCGACGGCTTCGTTGCCAGTGGGGAGGTGAGAATGCGAGTATAAGCTTAAGCTTATTTTTTGGGCGCGTAATTTTTTTTTCCGATTCGTATATCCCTTTCCATAGGCTGCATGTCGTCTTCCATAATCAAAATTCCTCTATTCATAACGTAGCTTTGGTAGCGTCTCGTGTGGTGCGCCTGCTGGGCGTCCAATAATTTGGCGCTTACGACCACAATAAACTTCTTGTCTTCGTTCTCACGTTGCCTTTCACAGCTCGGTAGAATGGAAGTTCGTCGTCAAGAAACCCGATGGCAGTCTCGTCTGGCAACCAGGCGGAAACAACCGCTTGGTCGTCAAACCGGACGAGAAGAACGTGGACGGCGTCATTAAGATCACCAACCGTGTCGACTACGGGGACCAGCTAAAACTGGTCGGCAGCTGCCCGTCCCTCGGCCAATGGGACGTCAACAACGCGGTGCCGATGCGGTGGTCGGAGGCAGACGTGTGGGAGTCGGATCCACTTGAACTTCCAACTAATGAGGATATCGAGGTGAGACAGATGCGCCGCTTGTCCACAAGGCAGAAGCGGCCTGTTTGCTATTAGCACTCCCATGACTTCTCCTAGTAATTTCCGACCCATTATTCATCGTCCCTGCCTCTGCTCAATGCAACTGGCCACACCTGCTAGATCCTGAAACGATTTTCAATTCGCCTAATCTTCCTGCCCCTCAAAGGTGAGTTGCATATTTGGCCGTAATCGACTTGGACCGGATATCTTCAGTATACTACCCTTCCAAGTCCACGCCGTACCCTTCCATGTCTGACGCGCCCGCATGCACCTGCGTTTGCTCGCCACCCTTCGCCCCCCGCCCATCATGGACCCTGTCCCCCCCACCCATCCCGCCACCCTCCTCCCTCCCACCCGCCCCGCACCCCCCCCACACGTTTCTTGTCCGTGCGCCAGTACAAGTACGTGGTGCTCAAGCCAGATGGCCGTAGCTACTGGCAGCAGGGCGCGAACATCGTGCTGCCCAAGGGGACGTCCCCCCCCAGCGCGCGCGTGATCCTAGACGTGCAGCGCAACCCGCTGGCTGCTGGCGACGCATGGGCCGCGATCGGTACCTTGGGCGACGTGACCGGGGCAGGTTGGGCCAAATGGGCGGATGGTGACGGCGAGACAGGGGAGGAGGAGGAGGAGGAGGAAGACAGGCCCCCTTCCCCCGTTGCGCTGATTGCCAAGCAGCTGACCAACTTCTGGCCACTGGCGGACGTCCTCAGCGACAAGGCGCGCGCCGAGGAGGAGGCCAAGCAGGAGGAGGAGCGCAAGAAGGAGGCGGAGAGGAAGAGGGAGGCGGAGGCAAAGCTGGAGGCGGAAAGGAAGCAGGAGGCGGAAAGGAAGCTGGAAGTACAAAGGAGGCTGGAAGCGGAACTGAAGTTGGAAGCGGAGAGGAGGCTGGAAGCGGAAAGGAGGCTGGAAGAGGAAAGGAAGCTGGAGGCTGAAAGGAAGCTAGAAGTGGAAGCTAAGCTGGAAGCACAAATGAAGTTGATAGCTGAAATGAAGCTGGAAGCGGAAAGGAAGCAGCAAGAGTTGAACAAGCAGCTGCAGGAGGAGGAGGAGGCCAAGTCGGCGCTGGACTCGGCGCTCGAGCTTGCCAAGTCGGTCAACCCACAGCAAGCGGCCGCCGCTGCCACGGCCACCGCCGCCACAGCGATGGGCGTGGGCCTCGGCCTGGAGACACTTGACACGCTGACGATGCTGGCAGGGTCCCCCATTGTGGAGGTGGCGGTTGCCAGCACGGTGCTTGCGTTTGCGGCCAAGAACCTGTTGTTTGCGAAGGACCGCAAGCGCTTCTTTGAGAGCCTCAACTCGAAGAGGCAGTTTGAGGCGCTGATCAAGGACAACGTAGAGTCCGTGTTGGGCAAGAAGGACGAGGCGAGCGAGGGGAAGGGGGCGGATGTGGGTGTTTCGGAGGACAAGGACTTGAAATGAGCATATGAGTGCTCCAGTGTGGTTGGCTTCGATTTTTTTAACCAGGCGCGGCTGTGTGCGGTTAAGTTCTGAGACTGCGCGGATGTTGATCGATGTGGCGTGGCTATTTATGTGAAATCCTTTACTGGCGAATGCGGTTGAGAATGACAGATCTGGCGCTATCACGCAGGCTGTTCGCATGGCGTGTTGCCGTTATGTGATGTTTGGCAGGCTGAAGCTCTCATTGGTCTTCTGATCAAGAAATATCGGCAACTGTTGAGAGCTGCACAGATATTGCACGAAAACTTTGTAGGAAGTAGGGTATTATTGTATTGAGCATCTCTCACAAATGGCAGACTTGATCATCGGCTTTTCAGAGTAGAGAAGTATCCCCTACATGACTGCATTATCTGAAACGAGTGTTCGCAAAGCCTACAAAATGCAGATGCATGTGCACACAACTTCTATTTGTACATTTTAATTACTAATTTATAGCATGCATTTGCCATGTTATGTGTCCAGATTGCCTTGACGCTAGTATCAATTAACAGTCTCATGTTTGTGCGCAATAGTGGTGATTAGAGTCTTTGTATCAGGGTATGCCTCGCATTTCGGACGAGATTAGGCAGCGTAGGATACCATTCATGCATGTAGGACAGCTTGCTCGCACCAGTCAGGTAGACACCGCCCTTGGTCTGGCCGGCCCCCAGCGGCTTCGCCAGCAACGTCCAGGGCGGCATATCCTGACGTGTTGGCCTGGCCCCAAGGACATTCCTGGAAAGCTGGGTGGCCTGCCATAAACTACACACAGCTGTTGCTGGCCGACCTAGTGGTCCCAGCTAAGTTTGAACACCGCATTCACTCCCTCTCTCTTAAGCTTGGACTGCTATGCAGAACAAGAAGAGGTGGCAGACGATTGTCCAGGCTCACACGCCAGCCCCTGTGCGCAAGCTCCCTCCCCCCAAGCGGAAGGGGCGCTTTGCTGAAGTAGAGTAGTCATGCAGGGCTTTCTAGATTAGAATAGCTTAGAGTTAGCTTAGTTCGGTTTCGCGGCTTCACCCACCACCATCCATTCAGCCATTAACTATTTCATTAATTTATCCATTCAGCAAGGGAATATGTGCTACGTACTGACTCCCCAACGGGAGCACGAGTCTAATTAATTAATTAACTAAAATGTGCTACGTACATGATCTCCCGACGGAGTCATGTTAATTTAATTTAATTCACTCCCTCTCTCTTGCTTGGACTGCGCTGCTATGCAGAATTACTAGAAGAGGTGGCAGACGATTGTCCATGCAGGCTCACACGCCAGCCCCTGTGGGCCGGCAAGCCCCCTTCCCCCAAGCGGAAGGGGTGCTTTGCTGAAGTATATAGTAGTTAGGGATTAGAATTAATTAAGGATTTTTCTAGACTAGATAGCTTAGAGTTAGGATAGTTTGATCACGCGGCTTCCCTCCACCCCATCCATCATGGAATATGTGCTACATGATCTCCCCACGGAGGCATGTTATAATTTAATTTAATTTAATTTAATTTAATTTAATTTAATTTAATTTAATTTAATTAATTAAGTCACGTACGGGGACTAGAATAGCTTAGAGTTAGCTTAATAGTTCGGTTTCGCGGCTAAGCCGGCCCACCTCCATCTATTCAGCAAGGGAATATGTGCTGTGTACATGATCTCCCAACGGAGTCATGTTATAATTTAATTTAGTTTAATTTTAATTTAATTTTGTGCGCATTTATTAATTAATTATCAAACTCGTGCTCCCGTTGGGGAGTCACGGAGCATTAACCCGGATGGATGGATGGATGGATGGATGGATGGATGGATGGATGGATGGATGGATGGATGGATGGATGGATGGATGGATGGATGAATGGATGGATGGATGGATGGATGGATGGATGGATGGATGGATGGATGGATGGATGGATGGATGGATGGATGGATGGATGGATGGATGGATGGATGGATGGATGGATGGATGGATGGATGGATGGATGGATGGATGGATGGATGGATGGATGGATGGATGGATGGATGGATGGATGGATGGATGGATGGATGGATGGATGGATGGATGGATGGATGGATGGATGGATGGATGGATGGATGGATGGATGGATGGATGGATGGATGGATGGATGGATGGATGGATGGATGGATGGATGGATGGATGGATGGATGGATGGATGGATGGATGGATGGATGGATGGATGGATGGATGGATGGATGGATGGATGGATGGATGGATGGATGGATGGATGGATGGATGGATGGATGGATGGATGGATGGATGGATGGATGGATGGATGGATGGATGGATGGATGGATGGATGGATGGATGGATGGATGGATGGATGGATGGATGGATGGATGGATGGATGGATGGATGGATGGATGGATGGATGGATGGATGGATGGATGGATGGATGGATGGATGGATGGATGGATGGATGGATGGATGGATGGATGGATGGATGGATGGATGGATGGATGGATGGATGAATTGATGGATGGATGGATGGATGGATGGATGGATGGATGGATGGATGGATGGATGGATGGATGGATGGATGGATGGATGGATGGATGGATGGATGGATGGATGGATGGATGGATGGATGGATGGATGGATGGATGGATGGATGGATGGATGGATGGATGGATGGATGGATGGATGGATGGATGGATGGATGGATGGATGGATGGATGGATGGATGGATGGATGGATGGATGGATGGATGGATGGATGGATGGATGGATGGATGGATGGATGGATGGATGGATGGATGGATGGATGGATGGATGGATGGATGGATGGATGGATGGATGGATGGATGGATGGATGGATGGATGGATGGATGGATGGATGGATGGATGGATGGATGGATGGATGGATGGATCCATGGATCGGGATGGATATGGATGGATGGATGCATGGATGGATGGATGGATGGATGGATGGATGGATGGATGGATGGATGGATGGATGGATGGATGGATGGATGGATGGATGGATGGATGGATGGATGGATGGATGGATGGATGGATGGATGGATGGATGGATGGATGGATGGATGGATGGATGGATGGATGGATGGATGGATGGATGGATGGATGGATGGATGGATGGATGGATGGATGGATGGATGGATGGATGGATGGATGGATGGATGGATGGATGGATGGATGGATGGATGGATGGATGGATGGATGGATGGATGGATGGATGGATGGATGGATGGATGGATGGATG
>RPFO01000310.1:4408816-4528816 GCA_009746045.1 Mesostigma viride | reverse complement strand
GGCTGGACTGCCTGGGCCTGGAGGCGCGGGCGGTGGGGCTGGAGATTAGTGTCAAAACTGAGGCGATGGTGATAGGGGCATCCAGTAAACCACCGCTGCCGCGCCTGCTCGACGGGACGGAGGTCCCGTTCCGCGACCGCTTCAAGCTGTTGGGGAGCTGGCTAAGTTCCTGACACCGCCGACGATGTGGACACCCGCATCGGCCTTGCCTGGGCCAAGCTCCGTTCGCTCACATGCCCTACTGGCGCTCGAAGGGCCTGGACGGGCACCGCAAGCGCATGCTCTTCAAGGTCCTCGTCCTCACGGTGCTCACGTATGGCGCCGAGGCGCGTGGACCCTCCCACCCAAACTGGCAGCTCGGCTCGACGGCACAGTTTACAGGATGCTCCGGCAGGTCCTTAATGTAGGTTTTTCCGAGCGTCCGTCATCAGAGTCTTTGTATCATGGCATGCCTCGTGTTTCGGACGAGATTAGGCAGCGTAGGATAGCATTTGTAGGACACCTTCGTCGGCCCGCACCAGCCAGGTCGACACCACCCTTGGTCTGGCCGGCCCCCAGCGGCTTGGCCAGCCAGGGCGGCACATTCTGACCTGGCCTGGCCCCAATTAGGACATTCCCAAAAGGGTAGGGAAACCTGTCACGAACTACGTACAGATGTTGCTGGACGACCTAGTGGTCCCAGCCCAGTTTGAGCACCGCATCCACTCTCTCTCCCGTCTTTGGACTGCCATATTGCAGGACAAGACGCGGTGGAAGAAGATTGTCAAGGCGCACACGCCCGACCCTGTGGGCAAGCCACTTCCCCCCAAGCGGAGGAGGCGTTTTGATGAGTAGTGTAGTTAGGATTTCCTAGATTAATTAATTAATAATTAATAAGCACGTGACTGCGTCACGTGGGTGCCAATACAGAGTAAAGGAACCTTCAACCCTATATACACAGTGAGAAGGAGGGAGGGCGCCCTAGCTTCTCTCACTGCCGCAGGTGGGCAGGCCACAGAGCGCTCTCTCCACGGCATGGTGCCGGGGCGCAACACTGTGGGTGCAATACAACCAGTGCAATACCATATTTCCTAGATAGAGTTAGGATAGTTCGATCACGCGGCTTCCTCCACCCCATCCATCATGAAATATGTGCTACATGACCTCCCCATGCACGGCGGCATGTTATAATTTAATTTAATTTCATTTAATGGATGGATGGATGGATGGATGGATGGATGGATGGATGGATGGATGGATGTCCATGGATGGATGGATTAATTAAGGGGAGGTGGCACCCCAAAAACCTTAAAACTTGACCCATGCTAATATCACTTGAATTTCAGTTGCACCATGCTAAATTATGATTGGGGGCACTAAATAACATCTCTAGTGAGTTGTCCATGCACTTGTTGGGGGTACTACCCCCACATATACGCCAATATAGCGCTATAAATAGAAAAAGACGCTAATTAGGGCTATGTATGCCCCAGCCCATGCACTCATTTGTTGGCAAAAAAAAATGTAGCGTCTATAGTTCCCTGAGTTTGTAGCTTGCTGAGCTATTTACATCATGAAAATGACAAAACCTTGAACAGTTATTAATTTCCCCGCAAAAGTACCCTTTTTTTACCGGACATTGGGAATAAACATGTCATAAACACTTCAGATTAGGCAACAAAATGTAGCGAAAATCCGGCTAACAGGGGGACAGCAGTGGTCCAAGTCCCAGGTCATTCCGACAAGTCTAGCTCAAGTTATTGCGTTTGGCGTGCTAAAACCTGAACATACGCTAAATGAGGTTTTTCTGTGTATAAGGCCACCTAGGCATCATGTTTTCCATCCAAGAAGCCAAAAAACATGCCCAACTCGATCACACAACATAAGAAAAGGCTAGGCACCTCATCTGCCCTCCCCTGCCCTCAGCATGGCCAGCCTTGCCAGCGTGCGCATAGCAACACCATCGCTAGGCATACACGCACCAAGAGAGCATACACTAAGCTCAGCCCAAGGTTACCATGTAAATTTATGCCAAGAACTCAGCAAGTATACGTGTAAAAACCTTAGAAAGACTGCCCAAGCAATAGAGGCAACTGCAGCCTGCAAACTTGGCAGCAAATCATACATGTTGTATGCCAAGCATTCACATCCTATCCAGCTTGCCTTGCTGCACACATAGCAGGGAAGTCTTAATGGTTATAGCTCAAGGAAAGCAATGGAAACACCTATCTAATGCAATGCCACTCATGCAGTATGGCCAGCAAAAGAACCACTCTCACCTTCCTTTCCAATAGGGCAATTTGCTAAGAAGCTGATGCCAGCTTGTTAGCCTCTAGGCACATGCCGGATGTCGTTCTAAAACAGGCGTGTCAGATCCGGCACATAACAAAGCGTCTGAGCAAGGTCACGTCCAAAGGATTATGGAAAACAAATGTCAACACATTACCAACAACTTGACCTCGGCGCATTTAGCATGCCAGCCACAAACTACACGAAATTGTACGAAATAGCTAGGAATCTGACGATGCAACCGAAAGAAATGGAGCGCTTCCTGCAGGGAAACTGCCCGAAAAAAAGGCGAAAGGCCGACGTTAATGCACCTGCCTGCGTGGAAATGTTTCATGCATAAACTGGCACGCAAGCTCGAACAATAAAAGACATCATCCATTGATCAGGCGAACAAGGAAGGTGCGCCTTCCGTGAATACGTCGAAGGCGACATGCGCAGGCCTGCGTAGGTTCTTACCTTGAATGCCGGAAATGTAAAAGAAACCGGGAAGCTTCGGCACAAACTCGACAACACCATTAAGTTAGCTTCATAATCGCTCTTTAGAGCCTACGTTGCCTCACAATAGCTGCCGTAAACCTGCATTAAATTTCATGATCCGCAAGAGAAATTATATCCTGGACCCCCGCGCCCGTAGCCGTTCGAGAAATTAGCGATATTGCAAACCGTAAACTTTCCGCCACGCAATGAGGTCATCAACTAATCTTCTGCGAAATTCAAGCATTTTTTCTAGCTGTTTACGTGCCATATCGATTAATATTGCATAAAGGCATGCCGCCATGGCCACTTCCGCGAGGGTTGAGCGGTCCGGGCACACATTATACACCGTACGGACGGTACCGCGAATTTTTTGGCGCGGAAAATATTCGGCGCGCCACGTCCCCTTAATTAATTAATTAGACTCGTGCTCCCGTTGGGGAGTCACGGAGCATTAACCCCGATGAATGGATGGATGGGCGCACACATTCCTACCGGTCTAATCTATCTACATTGGCTACATACTACATCTATCTAACAACATTCTAACTACATCATCTATCTAGGCAGCCGCACGCTGCCCTAGCTAGGGGGAGTTATCTAGCGTGCCTCCCGCGGGATTGCACACGCGGGCGCTTCCCCGGCCCCACTGGGGGGGGCTCGTTGTCCTCTATGACCTGGGCCCACTTGGCCTTGTCCATCATCTTCTTCCAAATCACGGAGAGGCCTAGGCCCCCCATGTCCTCTACTAGCTGTTCTTTGAAGGTGCGGGCCTTGCGGCGTCTAACGTCACTGGGCCCAGCCCACGTCAGGAGGTGACGGCCAGGCTGGGCTGGTCGCAGTCCTGCGGGGGGGCCACGTGAGGTGTCTACCTGGTTGGTGCGAGCTAGGTGCCCTACTAGCTGCAGGCGGCGTTGCTTAATTGTGCTGGTGATATAGGGCATGCCCTGGTACAGGTCCTCATTGCGGACATGAGCAGCATATCCTACTCTGAAAATGGAACGCAGCATGCTGGTGACCGCGCCGTCCAGCTTGCGGGCCAGGTTGGCGGTGAGGGTCCACGTCTCGGCGCCATACGTGAGAACAGGAAGGACGAGGACCTTGAACAGGTCCTGTTTCTCGATCTAAGTTGCCCAGGGGCTTGCGCCATAGGGCCCGGTACTGGCGTAAAGCGTGCCAGGCGAGGGAGATGCGGTGGTCCACATCCACCTCGCAGCTAGGGAGCAGGCTGCCCAGCAGCTTAACGCGGTCCCGATACAGGACTCGAGAGCCGTCTAGGAGATAGAGGGGCGGCGCTGCGGTGGTGAGCCCAACCGCCAGGGCCTCTGTCTTCTTGCTGACCTCAAGCCCCACTGCACGGGCCTCGAGAGCCAGGCAGTCAAGCCATGTCTGCACGTGCTCAGTGTCCTCAAAGAGGGTGGTGTCGTCTGCGTAAATGATGTCTGCTAGCCGAATCTCCGTGTCCGCACCGCCATGCCAGAATTTGTTAGCAACCTGCACTCCTGGTTCCCTGCCCACGATGCGGGCAAATCGCTTGCGCGCCTGAATCATTACGTATTCGACAACAATAATGAACAGGTAGGGCGACAGCACGCAGCCCTGCCACACACCCTTCTGTAAAGGGCATGGGGGCGTGGTCCCGTAAGAAGTGCGCACCGAAGTGGTGGACCCTTCATACAGGTTGCGGATGACAGCAATCAGGGGGCGGGGGATCCGGAACAACTCGAGGATGTCCCAAAGCGCAGGCCAGAAAACCGAATCGAAGGCTTTGATGAAGTCCACCAGCACAAGGTGCAAAGGGGACTCACCAGGCTGAAGGCGTTGCAGTTCCTCCACCAGTCGGCGAGTAGCGAAGAGCGCGTGTACTGTGTTGCGACCTGAACGGAAGCCGTGCTGAGTCTCGCTGAGGTGACCGTCCAAGGCCGTGCGCAGGCGGTTCAGGATGAGCCGCATAAGAAGCTTGAGGGGGGCACTTTGAATGCACACCCCTCTGTAGTTGCCGGGGTCGGCAGGCGACCCCTTGTTCTTGTACAGCATCGTGCGAAAACTGTGTTGCCAGGCCGCTGGAGGTGGTTGCGACGACAGCAGAAGGCGGTTGCAGATGGATGGATGGATGGATGGATGGATGGATGGATGGATGGATGGATGGATGGATGGATGGATGGATGGATGGATGGATGGATGGATGGATGGATGGATGGATGGATGGATGGATGGATGGATGGATGGATGGATGGATGGATGGATGGATGGATGGATGGATGGATGGATGGATGGATGGATGGATGGATGGATGGATGGATGTGATGGATGGATGGATGGATGGATGGATGGATGGATGGATGGATGGATGGATGGATGGATGGATGGATGCATGGATGGATGGATGGATGGATGGATGGATGGATGGATGGATGGATGGATGGATGGATGGATGGATGGATGGATGGATGGATGGATGGATGGATGGATGGATGGATGGATGGATGGATGGATGGATGGATGGATGGATGGATGGATGGATGGATGGATGGATGGATGGATGGATGGATGGATGGATGGATGGATGGATGGATGGATGGATGGATGGATGGATGGATGGATGGATGGATGGATGGATGGATGGATGGATGGATGGATGGATGGATGGATGGATGGATGGATGGATGGATGGATGGATGGATGGATGGATGGATGGATGGATGGATGGATGGATGGATGGATGGATGGATGGATGGATGGATGGATGGATGGATGGATGGATGGATGGATGGATGGATGGATGGATGGATGGATGGATGGATGGATGGATGGATGGATGGATGGATGGATGGATGGATGGATGGATGGATGGATGGATGGATGGATGGATGGATGGATGGATGGATGGATGGATGGATGGATGGATGGATGGATGGATGGATGGACGGGTACATGCACACAATCCTACCATGTATGTATACCTGTACGTGGAGTTGTGGACCTGCATGATTTTCTGTGCATGCATATTCATTAATTAATTCATTAGGAACATAACTCCGTTGGGAGTATCTGTAGCACATAGCCCAGAGAGGGGGCATATGAGCCTATAGTACATTCTAAGCTACTTCCTGCAAGGGTGGGAATGTAAACGACCCTTGCTCTAGGTGCCCCAGCTAGGACGGCCTGTGCACGTACAGCCCCATGATCTATCAAGCTATGCCCAGCTAAGGGGGAGCCTGTCATGGGGGGGGAGATCAGCATTTTTTGCGGCGTGCCAAATCAGAATAGCTATACAAGAGCTAGGGCATGGCTTCTCAGCAGAGAGTGACTCCCTGCATGGGCACTGCATAATGAAATAAAGCTAGGCATCATTTGGAGTGCCACTGGTCTTCATTTTTGTTGACTATATCAAGGCCTTTGACACGGTCCTCTGCATGGGAGGCTCTTTGGGCCATCCTAGCTCTGGATCGAGTGCCACCTGCGTTTATTGCTGCCATTCGCCGACTGTATGAGGGCTCACAGGCAGTAGTGCGGACTGCGGGAGGCACCACCCCACCGGCCATTCCCCCTTCACCACGGGGTGTGGCAAGGTTGTGTCCTGTCCCCATACCTGTTCATAATTGTCGTGGATCACGTCATGCGCCGAGCACGTGCGCGCTTTACTGCTCTTAAGGGGTTCGAGCTAGCCAGGCTTGGACATCATTAACGAGAAAGAGCATGGCGGGGTTAGACCTGGTTACCGCCTGGCCGACCTGATTTATGCGGATGACACCACCCTCATCGCGCGCCCCGAGCACATTCAGACCTGGCTGGACTGTCTGGGCCTGGAGGCGAGGGCGGTGGGGTTGGAGATTAGTGTCAAAACTGAGGCGATGGTGATCGGGGCCTCCAGTACACCGCCGCTGCCGCGCCTGCTCGATGGGACGTCGGTCCCGTTCGATCCGCGATCGCTTCAAGCTGTTAGGGAGCTGGCTCCCTGACACCGCCGACGATGTGGACACCCGCATTGGCCTGGCCTGGCGGCTAGGCTTCGTTCGCTCAACACCTACTGGCGCTCCAAGGGCCTGGGCGACCACCGCAAGCGCATGCTCTTCAAGGTCCTCGTCCTCACGGTGCTCACGTATGGCGCCGAGGCGTGGACACTCACACCTGGCACACTAGCTGGCAGCTCAGGCTCAACGGCACGGTAACTTTACAGGATGCTCCGACAGGTCCTGAACGTAGGGTTTTCCAAGCGCCCGTCATCAGAGTCTTTGTATCAGGGCATGCCTCGTATTTCGGACGAGATTAGACAGCGTAGGATAGCATTTGTAGGACACCTTGCTCGCACCAGCCAGGTCGACACCGCCCTTGGTCTGGCAGGCCCCCAGCGGCTTGGCCAGCCAGGGCGGCACATTCTGACCTGGCCTGGCCCCAAGGGCATTCCCAAAAGGGTAGGGAAACATGTCACGAACTACGTACAGATGTTGCTGGATGACCTTAGTACTGGTCCCAGCCCAGTTTGAATACCGCATCCACTCTCTCTCCCTTCTCTGGACTGCCATGCAGAACAAGACGCGGTGGCAGAAGATTGTCAAGGCTCACACGCCCGACCCTGTGGGCAAGCCCCCTCCCCCCAAGAGGAGGCGTTTTGACAAGTACTAGTAGGGGAGTTAGGCCGGATTTTTCTAGACTAGGTAGATTAGCGTTAGGATAGTTAGATTACGCGGCTTTCTAGCTCCTTTCCACCACCCATCAAGGAATTAATTAATTAATTAATTAATTAGACTCGTGCTCCCGTTGGGGAGTCACGGAGCATTAACCCCGATGGATGGATGGATGGGTGCAAACATTCCTACCGGTCTAATCTATCTACATTGGCTACATACTACATCTACCTAACAGCATTCTAACTACAACATCTATCTAGGCAGCCGCACGCTGCCCGAGGGGGAGCTATCTCATCAAGGAATATGTGCTACATGATCTCCCAACGGAGGCATGTTATTATAATTTAATTTAATTTCATCTGGAGTGTGGCTCATCATAGGCACACATGTACATGACTAAAAATGCTAGGCCTCAGCTGGTATAGTGCCTGTAGTAGGCGGGCATGTACAAGGTGCATGCATGTGTACCTCCCTTATATGTATTTTTAAAAAAGTATAATTACTCACACCAGAGTGAAGGCACCCAATAAAACCCTTATATGTATCGCGTGCACCTAGCTAATAATGACAGGCCCTAGCTAGTGCTGGCGCGTGCGCAGTAGAATAATGCAATGTTTATTTACAAACTACAAGGTCCATAGATAGTACAAGGTCCATGCGTCCAGGCGTAGTACGTTGTCTCACTTCATAAAATCTCCCCCCATCTATCTCCCTCCATGCAGGTCTTCCTACAGATAGCCACGCGGCTCCCGCGGGCTTAATTCGCGAATTTCCTCTCAGATCGACAGCTACCCTAGTCCTTCCACGGCGTTGCATGGATCGCCATGCGTCCAGGAATAGTTGTACGTTGATCTCAAAGCTGTCAAAGCAGTCAAAGCTGTGGCCTAGCTCGCATGTACGTACATGATACATGTGATCAGTAAGACAACTATGCCTGGACGTATGTACGTGATGACATGAAGACGCTTGAAGCCATCACTCGCCCACACGGTCCGAGGCCCTGGCCTCACAGGTCCCAAAGATAGCGGATCGAGCAGACGGCCACCATCGCATCCCAGCCACCCTGGCTGGATGCTGGTGACCTCCCGCCCCTTCCCTATGCGGACCTGCTGCGGACAGCGACCGCCACCACCACCGACGCCATCGCTACGAAACTCCAGGAGCTTGAAGACCTTCGCCAGGCACAACAACGGGAGGCCACCGACCGCGCCCGCCGCGACTGCCGGGTGGTGCTGCGTCGTTTCCCCCAGAAGCCAGGTGAGACGTCAACCTCCCTTGCCAACCTCCCTGGCTCCTTACCCTCATGGGCCTGGTAGGTGAGGTAGAACTGCGTGGGTGCCACCGCCTTCCCCACTCACGGGACAAGGCGGCTCCCCCACCAGTCCTGCTCACCTTCCCCTCCCGTGAGGACAAGCAGCGGTTCCTCTCTCGTCGCAAGCGGTTGCACGACCTCACCTGGACGCTGGACGACGACCTGACCCCCGCTCAGCAGCAGCAGCGACGCGACCTGTGGCCGGAGTACCTCCGCCACAAGCATGCAGGACCCCCGGAAGCCCCCCAGAAGCCCAAGGTGTACTGGAGGGGCGGGGACCTGATGATCAACCACAAGATGTGGACGCCCGGCCCCAGCGGGCTAGAATAGCTTGCATAATAGCCCTAGCTTGTATCCATTGGTAGTCACTGCCGCTATGGCAGCCATGCTTAGAATGTTTGCCTAGCTGTGCCATCATACCTGGTCACGTGCGAAAGCTAACGCACGTCACACAACTAGCCATAGCCTTAGCTTAGTCCTTGTGGCAGCCATGCTACGCCCTGGCTATGATCAGATTACTTGCCCACGCTCCTTGTTATGCCATGCTCACATGGGTCTTATTGCACCCACATATTGCCAGATCGTTTACACACAGTTTAGCGAGTCCGAGTGCAGCTGTGGCATGCCTTCAAACTGAAATGGCGTGAAGGAGAATGGGGGTCTCTGCCCTTTCTCCTGTTGTGCACACACAGGGATTAAAAGCACTTCGGTGCTCCGTGACTCCCCAACGGGAGCACGTGTTTAATTAATTAGTTAATGTACGTGATACATGTGTGTCATTTCTGGACATGCAAGTATATAACACACATGCATGCATCCATTGTCATTCTTGCAAGGAAATTCTTAAGTACAGTATTACGTTATTATTAATTCCATGGTGAAATGCAGACAGGCCTGTACGCTGCTTCTCCTGATAAGCACATTGGGTGGTGATTTTCCAACTACAATGTCTCAAGCGATCGGACAAATTAACCGACGTCCCCAAAGTTTTTGTTGCCTCACCTCGCATTGCACGCAACATAGTTTTCCTCATGCATGCTCCGGAAGAAGCCTTAATATTCTCCTGGGCTACCGGGGGTTAGCATGCAACCTACCCCCACACCCGTCATCATGGCCGAGCGTACAGTCGTCTTGGATAGTCCGCATGACGCGGAGTTGCTATCTGCGACTCCAGACCTGGGTGTGTGAGTCGCGCCACTTGCCTTCGGGGGTGAAGTATCCACGTAGCTTCACCTCATCGGGTACTCCGTGGCATGCCTTCAGTGCATGTTCACGCACTTACTTACTTACTTACTTACTTTTCCTCAGTGATGCGAGTATCCATACAGCAAACAAAACTCCTATCTCAGCGTGAGTCATGCTTGGCTGGCAAGGCTCGGGAGGTTCGACATGGAGGACATGCGGCCTTCAAAAACTGCACGTCCTAATATACCTTGCTTACTAGGACATACACAGCAAAGAAAACTTTATGCCACCAAAGCCACCCAACAGAACTTGCTCTTCAGTTGCACAACCACCAAAGATTAAACGGCATGCTCCCATTCACCACAACAGAGGTTAACTGTGCAGGGTGTTATCAAAGACTGCAAGTTTCAGGCACAGGCGTGCCATGCACAGGGGCTCAGCTCTGGGCAAGGTCGGTGTGGAATCATCTGTTATCCATGGACGCATTTTCTTCCCACCGGCGCAGCGCCTGACTGACGACCTCAGAATCTGCCTTAGTGACCGTTCGTGAGAGGCCCAGCGGGCCAGGAGCGATGACATCCACGATAGGCCGAAGCTGCGCTTCTCCTTTCCTGCGAACAAGGACGGCGCAGGCGCAACTGGGGTGACTGTGTAGTAACGATTGCGCCAAATCCATGTAAACTTGCATCCACACAAAGCCAGAAAACCAGAAAATTAGGCACACCCATGCGCATGAAGACCCAACTGCAAGGCATAGCGTACCTTGTCACCTCTGTGAATGCCTTGTTGACGGCGGACACTGTGGAACAAAGGGCTCGCCACGTAGTTGTCGCCATCAGGTCTACTATATATAGTTCTTGCCAGGAAGTCAAAGTTTGAAGTGTGCAGCTTTCCTTTTGCAATAAATCCAGGAAGGTCTATGAGCTCGCAGACACCGCAGCAGCCACCATCAAGAAAAACTAGCCGCGGCGTTGCCGAGTGTGCAATAGCTGGACCGAAGAAGAAAAAGCTACTCCGTTACGCACTGTCGGACAAATGGCGCCTTTTTCAGCACGCGATGCGCTTTCCTGCCTGTAATTAAGTCTTATGGGCACGTGGCCTGCTTACGGATCTACCGGCGTTGCTGGCTTGCTTATATACCAGCCACAGAATTTTCTCCAGCTTGAGTCCCAAACACCCCATCTTCAGACTTCGGAGTCCGCCATCGGTTTTGCAGGCAAAAATATTTGATCATGACTGATGCGACCGTCTGAGACATAAAATTTTGCCACCTCACCCTGACCTCACTGATGCAAAAATTTTACGCCTGCTTGGCTCTGGCGCGGCGCTTCTGGTCACGTGACCGTCTGTACAAGTGTACAGTCTGTACAAGTGTACTGCCATCCGTTACGTGCCACGCTTGCAAGGTCGTCAGGGCATGTAAAATAACTAATCGGTTGAGCCACGCGAGGACGAGGGCGTAACATATTGCTTCCAACCGTGGCTAGCGGGCGGAATCTTGCACAGATAGGCGTGTCTTCCCCATTATATTTTTTGTTCAAACGAAGGCGGAAGCCACCTTTTAACTCCACGCTGCAGCCTGGTCAGCTGAATCCGAATTGCCAGCAAGTTTCGTTACTGAAAGCAAGTTAGGAGTGTGCAAATTAGGACTCAGGTGAGGGGAGACGAGAAGTGTTCTGCCCAACCGGCCGCATTCTGTGTCACCATGTCTGAAAGGCAATGGCACTAGCTACTAGACAATAGAAGAGGAACTTAGGTACTGTTGGACGTCGTGCATCAATTTGTAAGCGGCTGCGCAAAGGACCACGTTTTCTTGACCTAATTGTTTTCTGGCCCTGCTCCAATTCTAGACGTGCCAAACTCGGCACACACTCTTACTACCATAATGTCAAAAGTACATTCAATTACGTTGATATCGGATTAGGTGACTTCGGATTAGTTAGGTAGCAATGGAGGACCGTAACTGTGGGCTTTCGCCAGTTGAAATCCGGTGCATCTATGCCTTTGCACGATGGCATTTCTAGTCCAGGCTCAGCGAATTTCCGCAGCTGTGCTATGCGGCCACCTTTGAGCATGCAATTAAGCTACATTCCTTCGCCATTATCACCGTGCGCAGCAGCCCGGCCGTACTCATCTGGTATGGCGCAGGCAGCGCCGAGACCGGGCCGCAAACACGGCTACCACTCGCTAGACCTGCTTCCTCGCGCACCGTTCCGCAAAGCGAGCGTTGCGCTCCCGAACCAGCACGCCTCGGGTCGCTCTTGCCGCACAAACGCGCGACACCTGACCCGGTGTTCCTCTGGCGATGGTAACGCGGGACGTGGCGAGGACGAGCCCGGTGGTTCCACACCTGTGGACGTGGCGAGGGTCTCCCCCGCCCTGCGCCTCTGGCAGTGCTTCGAGTTGGTCGAGAATCCTGGGAGTTCCGGCATGAGCTATGACGAGGCGATGAAGGTACGTAGTCCCTGGGCTCAGTGCTGACATCCGCTACATTTGATAATTGTTTATAGATTGTACCTGACAATTTGGGGTCCTTCTACCCTCATCCTCATACCACCGCAAACTGCCATTCCCATGCCCACATTCAGCCATCCAGCCTCCCTGTCTGCCTACCCACCAGCCAGGCGTAAACCCGGTTACTGATCTATTGGTCAACTGGCCCAATTTGTAAATCATTCAGCGGCTTGATTGCCTCCCCTCAGTGCATACCCTCTTCCACTGCAGCAATGAAACCCTGTCGGATCCCTGCACAGAATCAGCTCTCTCAGCCGACCCACTGGGCCCCAGCCTTTCAGTCATTAGTTGTAAGCATATAAATACGTTATCTAAGGCCGTGCAAAGGAACCCCGATGTCTAAGGAACCCCGATTCTAACAACCAACTCTCTTGCAATCTAGCTCAACTGTCACTCCTCATGGTTGCCGTTCTATTTACATCTCCACGTGGCCTTTCCCCTATGTTTGGCTTGGTTTCTATGAAAGGGTGGCATCACTGTCTTGGCATGAATGACCCCTGCTGCGTGGTCGTGGGGCCCTGGCCCATTAACCTGCCATGTGTCTGTGTCATTCCTAATGACAATGGACAAAGACCATTGGCCTACCTGTATAAGAAAAGTTGTAACAGGAAGAGGGGGGGCTTTCTTGCGAGGGCATGCCGTGGTGCTGGGTCCGATGCTCGCGCATCCTCCACATACTTTTCCACATACAAGGCCACCTACTCTCTCTATATTGTATGTGCTTCTGTATATGCTCCTTTATGATGTCCTGTAATGTAGTAGAGTATTTATGATTATTGGTATTATCAAATACCCAATCATAAAATAGAAGTTATGCTGCTGCACTATTGTTGTTTTGTCTTTTAACTATATGGGATTCCCGCGTATCTTGTGTGCCCGCCTCTGGGTTCCAGTGCTTGACTGCTCAACTGTCCCCATGGGAGGTAGAGGCCTGGCCCGATCCCCTTGGACTTCAACCGTGCTCCTTGCGGCACTACCTGCGTCTCTGGCCGACAAGTCATCAGGTCTGCAGGCTGGTTCTCTCTAGCGGGACAGCACAGCACTTTGCTGAGGTCTCTGCTGGAAGGACGGTGGCTGTTGAAGACTTACATGACTAGGATTGTGTGGGCGATGTGGGTCTGTTTGAGCTCTGGATGACGATCATGTACCAGTTTTCAAGCCTGTGATGTCTTGAAACTATAACCGGGTGCTTCCTTCTGGCCTCCCTGGATTTTGCTGTTGGCTCCCGTGACGGCTGCAGGCTTTTGTCCGCGCAAGCATCCTTGCGTACGAGTGCGGCTGCTCCGAGGACGACTTGAGGACGGAGCTAGGACTGCTTAAGGTAAGCGGAGCTGGGGCTGCTCAAGGTAAACGGAGCTGGGACTGCTCAAGGAAAATTGAGCTGGGGCTGCTCAAGGTAAACGGAGCTGGGACGGCTCAAGGTAAACGGAGCTGGGACTGCTCAAGGTAAACGGAGCTGGGACTGCTCAAGGTAAACGGAGCTGGGGGTGCTCAAGGTAAACGGAGATGGGGCTGGCGCTGCTCAAGGTAAACGTAGCCGGGGCTGCTCCAGGTAAACGGGGCATGCCAGTTTGGTCCCTCCTTGGTGGGGGCTCCCCCAGGTATTTCTGGCACACGAGTGGGGTCAGTTTGTTCAGCGGAACCCCTTTCATTTATATGCATGTTGCATACCAGCCACCCACCCCTCATGTATCATTTATATATACTGTGCGCTCTTTTTAGATTATTCGCCACCCATCTTGTTGCCACCCCTCATGTATCATTTATATACTGTGCGCTCTTTGTAGATAATACGCCACCCATCTTGTTGCCACCCCTCATGTATCATTTACATACTGTGCGCTCTTTGTGGATAATACGCCACCCATCTTGTTGCCACCCCTCATGCATCATTTATATACTGTGCCCTCTTTGTAGATAATACGCCACCAGCCACCCATCATGTTGCCCGTACCTCTGATCGCTGCCCTCGTGCACCTGTTGGTACACGTTTGAAGTTGACAACCGTATGCATAGAAGGCGCTGCAGCGCTATGTCCTGAGATTGCAGAGACCAGAAAGCCTTGGGCATGCTAGACGGCCGTGCACGTAGGAGGTGCCAGCATGCATACGGCCAGCATGTCTGTCTGTCTGTCTGTCTGTCTGTCTGTCCTCTATTAAGTTTAGGAGCTGACATCACCTTGACATCCTGACCCACACTCCACAGTCTAGTCAAGCTTCTCCTGGAGTGGTCATCGCAGTATCCCTGCGCTACGCTTGCAGCAATGGGGGCCGTACCGTCTGCCCACTTACTCATGGCAGTCATCACTTCTGGCACTCCCCTGACCGCCGTGTATGGTAGCCGGGTGTGCCCGCGGCGACAACCCTGCGGCAACTAGCATGGCCAAGTCAAAATGTGTGACGATATGTTTGGCTCCGCTAGGCTGCGACCTCATTGCGCATGTCGCATATCTGTTTGCCCGTCACGGTCTATGCGCAAAAGGATTGGGCAAGGGGATAGGGAAAGGGGTCGTACTGTCTGTGACTCCAGGGAGGGGGATCGGGAAAGGGTGGCACTGTCAGTGCTGTCAGGTCTGGCTTCAGCCGTTCATGTCCAGTACCCTTTGTGCCGCTGGGTGTTTCCCATTTGCTCACGCCTGCCTCCCTCGCTTGGATTCGTGTGGCGGCATCCACCACGGTCCAGGTGCCCCGCGACGAGGAGTGCCTGCGGTGGACCTCTCTGGTCTGGCTGGCAGTAATTCTGGCGCCGCGAGCCACGGTGTTCCGTTGGGCCACCAGCAAGCCCCTACCGGTGGATGGGGCCACCATGGCCCACTGGCAGGGCTTTGTGAAGCTCATCGTTGATGCCTACTTCCTCAAGGGCATGGCGTGGTGAGTCGAGTCTTGGTTTGATGGTATTCTGGGTGAGTTGTGGGGATGGTGGTATGGGATGGGTGGGCCGTGTGGGGGGATGGTGCATGGGATGGGTGAGCTATATGTGGATGGCGAGTTACTGGTGAGTCAGTAGCGGTATGTTTTGTGACTTTTTTATGGTTAGGTGTATTGATGGCTTTTAGTGGGTTATGTCGATGGTGATGCCACTCTGCCTGGTGGCTCCTGCTGGATTGCTTCGAGAGACTTGCACCGCCCTCCAAGCAACTTTGTGCGTAATGCCGTCGAATTGCAACCATAATCACGGTTCCTTTACGGTGGCTCCAGGCGTTCTAAAGCGTCGGCAAAATGTTCCAAATGATATTGTGCGGCCAACATGCGCGCCTGCTGCCCGTCCCTGTCAGGTACCCTGTGCGAAAGCTCCAAATGGAGCAGCTCGTAACGGAGGGCAGGGCGGAACACCCGGCGGTGGTGTCGGAGCGCATGCGGCTCGTCTTCACCACGCTGGAGGTGAGGGATGGCAGCATGCGGCATGCTGAAGGGGAGGGGGGGGGTTGGCAGCGTGCACGCAGGAGGGGGAGGGGGGACAGCATGCGAAGGATGCCAGCAGGTGGGAAGGGAGGGGAGGGGACATGATGGCAGCACACACGCTGAAGGAGGGCGCAGTAGATAGCAGCACACTGGAGGGTGGAGGGATGCCTGACCCCCTTGCTTCTTTCTGGCAGGTGGAGGAAGATAGAGAGAGAAGGAAGGGATTAGAAGGAGGGCGGGGCTGCGATGAAGAGTACCATTGGAGGCTTGAAGGGTTGGGCGTAGGCAGGGGAACACGGCTGCGACGGAGAGATCATGTGATAGCCTACTAGCTCATATGAATTTACGACAAGCAACGTTTCTAGTTCCCAAGGTCACTTGGTCGATTGCGTGCAATGTAGTATGCTTATTCATGGTAAAACATCTACTACTGTCACATTTGGTGATGAGGCAGGATTGGTATGTGCCTCCCTCACCTTCTCCCTACTCCATGGCACAGATGCCACCCCTCACCTGGGTCCTACCCCATGCTCGCAGCGGGCAGCGCTTTTCTTATACAACACAGATAGGGTCCAGTTGTAGAGGATGGTGTAATTGAGGGCTTCAGGTCCATGTATGGTGCCATCTCATGGCAGTCTATCTACCACTTCGAAAGGGAACCCCTTTCCGGGGCCGGCATCCTGGACCCTAATTTGTGGCTGGACTCCGCTTCCTCTAATAATCCCCTGGAGATCAATCGATCCTTTTCCATTTTCCCTGTATCGCATTCCATGGACCAACCCGGTATCATGTAGCGACCACCTCATGCCAGGACATTATATGCCAGCACAGCTGCAGTCGTGCCTTCAGAAGGGAAAGGCCAATCCATGTGATTGCTTGGGCCTGTCTGGTAGGTGGACAAGCAGCCCGGAGTAGGGGAGGCCATGCGGCCGGGTGGATGCTTCATTGACAGTCGGTCCCTTCTCTGCTAACTAGCTCTGACACCCACCATGAAATCAACCAAGTTCTCTATGTGTCTACCACTTGAGTAAGTTGAGTTTCACTCACGTGCTCGTCGCAGCATCCCAACCCGAGCGCTGACTACCTAGACGTATGCACATCAGTAGCGCAGTGGTGTGAAGATACCAGGCATGATTTTAACGTGTTGTCGCAAACTGCCCCCGCCCCTTGCTGTTTTCCATCGTGCACATGTATGCCTCGCATGAGCACAGATTATTGCCCCCCAGTTTCCGCAGAGGTGACTCGGTCGAGTACTGAGGGCCCCAGCGTTTACCATGCGCCATCAGAACAAGCGTTCATGGGCTCATGCATATACAAAGGTACAAAACGTGGGAGCAAAGACAATACCAATGGTCCAAGCTTTTGCCGATCGAGCAAATTAATTTATTAATTGTCACCAGTTGTCAACAGTATACACAATATGAGTAGCACGCCACCTCCACCACCTCCGCCGTCACCGCCCAGCTTAAGCAGCAGACGCTGGACCTCCGCGAGGAGGCCGAGCTCGCCAAGCGCAGCCTTAACGTCATAGTCAAGCACTTCGACCCGCTGCAGGACGAGACCTCCGAGACCCTTGCCCTGGCGTTTGAGAGCAAAATCCTTGTCCCCATGGCACTCACTGGTAAGGGCAAGCCGCGGGGGGTGACCCGCCTTCCCCGCTCGCGGGGTAAGGCCGGCCCCTCCCCCTTGCTCCTCACCTTTGACACCATGGCGGATAAGATGGAGTTCCTCAAGTGTCGCAAGCGGCTTGGGGGTACCGCCTACACGCTGGACGACGACTTGACCTTGACGCAGCTAACAACGGCGACGGGAGCTATGGCCGACCTACCTCCAGCTCCGGCAGACGGCGGGGCAGAAGCCGGTCTACTGGAAGGGGGCGGACATCTACGTCGCCCACAAGCCCTGGCAGGCGACCCCTGCCCCCCAGCCACCCCAGCCACCCCAGCCACCCCAGCCTAGGGAATTTATAGCAGTAGTGTAGACTAGAAAGCTTAGTGACGTGGCCGTGTATGCCTACGTGATGGGCCCACACCCGCCCTTGCAATAGCCGTAGCACTTTCGAGTCATGCTTTGCCCATGCAGGGAGTTACTCTCTGCTGAGAGGCCATGTGTACACCAGCTATAGCCTAGCCACATACCTTCCACCCCATATGTCATGTGCACAGGCCTTCTAGGCCCTCTCCTCAAGCCGCCTTGTGTGCCTGTGCTTGTTTAGGAGGCATGAACCATCATGGCGGTGCAGGTGCACCTTGTGCACCCAGAGCAGGTGATAGTTGTACATCCTACACCTGCAGGTTGTCGCCCTGATTGTATTACAAACCCATAGATGCCCCATTCTCAGGGCTATGTGTTACATATGCTCCCCACGGAGCTATGATTTTAATTAATTAATTCATTCATTAATTCATAGAGAAGGAGGGATCAGGGAGGAGGGCGCCCTAGCTTCTCTCACTACCCTAAGCTATGGGCAGGCCACCGAGCGATCTATCTGCATCATGGTGCGGGCGCAACTGTGGGTGCAACTAATAGGAGCTAAATGGTATCATAAAAATTAATTATTCAGTTAATTAATTTTATCATGATAACCTGGTGGGCGTCAATTAATTCATTAATTAATGTAGACATATATAAGACTAATTGTGTATATATGAACGTGAGGTGTCTCTAGAGAGCTGCCCCCTTCCCAGTGTGCAACATAGGGATGAATTAATTAATAACTTATTAATTATCACGTGAGTGCATGCATGCGCATCACGTGGGTGCCAATACCTCAGTAGAGGAACCTTCAACCCCTGTACACAATGAGAAGAAGGGAGGGCGCCCTAGCTTCTCTCACTGCCACCATGTCGGTGAATAGGCCGGCCACAGAGCGCTCTATCCACAGCACGGGGCCGGGGCACATCACAGTGGGTGCAATACAACCATAATAATGATACCAGTGGTCTCTGTGTTAATTTAATTTAATTTAGTTTAATCGATCCTTCGCCGCACAGCTCAAGTGCAGCAGACGCCCTCGACCTCCGCGAGGAGGCCGAGCTCGACAAGCGCAGCCTTAACGTCATCGTCAAGAACTTCTCGACCTGGTGGAAGGTGAGAACTCGATCCGAGAAGCTTGCACCGGAAATCCTCATTGCCTGCATGGGCCTCATCGGTGAGCTCAAGCTGGAGGCCAGGCTCCGGCTTCCCTGGTCGCGGGGTACAAGGCGGGACCGCCTCCGCTGCTGCTCATCTCAATTGAGTTCTAACATCAAAGAGACAACATCGCTGACAAGATCACGTTCCTCAGACGCCGCAATGCAAGCGGCTCGAGAGGACTTACTACACTCTGGAGGACGATTTGACCCTGGCGCAGCAACAACGGCGATCGACGGGAGCTGTGGCCGCTGACCTACCTCGATCCAGCTCCGGCAGACAGCGGCCGCAGGGGAGATCGCTGGCCATGTGATCGAGGACAAAGGCTGCCCGGGCTTGGTGCCTGCTAGTCTATCTGCCGGTACGTGCATGTGTCTACCATGATATCTGTGGCAGCCAGGTGCCCAGTTAGGCCTGGATTGTACGAGCAGCTTAAGGTCAATCCGCAATTTCCTGGCCGATAGCAGTACTTACTCAATAAGAGGTTTATCCCACTTCCCAGAGATCGAACGGTGGCAGCTTATATCCATGTGCAACTCCTCTTTGGCAAACGCACGGTTGGCAAAGTGAGCACTTGGTCGATGGCAGGTATGTCAGGGTTCATCATCGCATCTCTAATCAATTACTATGACCATCTTTTATGTCAGGGTTCATCATCGCATCTCTAATAATCAATTACTATGACCATCTTTTATGTCAGGGTTCATCATCGCATCTCTAATAATCAATTACTATGACAATCTTTGGCCGCACGCTCTTGCTGTTGACAATAATGACATCATCCTGCAAATGGCGGACGTTAGAGATTGAAGGGGTTGCTTGCTCCTCCTTGTCAGGGACAGGGGGCAGCCGGCTCACGGTCGAATGGGCGTGCCGGATAATGGAGCCGATCTGCATGTGCGCAGGGGAGTTTGTGTTCCGAACATAAAGACATTCACACAAGGCAATCCACACATCAGTGCCCATAATTAAGATAGTCCGCCATAAGAACGTAGTTGATCTATTCCTTCAAGGTCCAAGACAGCAAGGCAGTAGGTGCAAGTACCCGTGCATGCCATGAACAGCCCCAAGTGCCATGAGCTAAAGCACAAGTCCATTTATAAATGCGGACCATGCAATTTCGCATACCATCAAGTTTTGGGAAAAATCTATGGATTTTCTTTAAGGCATGTGTACCAGTCTAGCCTTCAACTTTGATTTGAAAGGTTGTCATCGATCAAACCTATCCCCTAGACCCAACACATTACCCATAGATAGAAGGTTGATTCGGATGTAATGCCCAGCGCCTTAACTGACCCAACACATTACCCATAGATAGAAGGTTGACTCGGATGTAATGCCCAGCGCCTTAACTGACCCAACACATTACCCATAAATAGAAGGTTGACTCGGATGTAATGCCCAGCGCCTTAACTGACCCAACACATTACCCATAAATAGAAGGTTGACTCGGATGTGATGCCCAGCGCCTTAACTGTGCACCCATGAGCCATACCTGCGCATCATTCCCGCATGCATACCTTATAAGGCCATGCATTCTTAGAGCCACATACCCAACCTACGACGTGCAGTGCATGATCCCATGCAAACAAGGCCATTCCTAGCATGAGCCACGCACCCTAGGGACCTCAATCCATCATGCCTTCATTCACTCACTGGAATGTCTTCCTGAATGGGAGGGTAGGGGCACTCCACAGGGCGGGCGCAGCTGGTCTCCCCCTCATCAGCGCCATCGCCAAGCTGCCATGAAATCATCCCACTACTTGCATCGTCGTTGGACGGTTGGCAGCGCCACAAGGCCAGAATCTGCACGCGCTGGTTGGGCGCCACCTGGGAAGGAGCCGGCAGCAATTTGGCAGCACGATCCGTCCAACCAATTAAACACACGTGGACAGAAGAATGTCATACAAACTACTTCTAGTATGACTGTATAAGAGAAGCAGCACAGGTTCGAACTGAAAGATTTCATTCTCGCTGAGCTCATGGATGGAAGAATATACACTGTGGCATTTCCCTGAAGGATATGTCCTAGTAACCAATCACTGGGTGCTCAACCTAGACAAGTACTTTTGTGTATGCAGTTAACGGGAAAAGAGAAAGAGAAAGGAGAAAGGGGAAAGGGAAAGGGGAAAGGGGAAAGGGAAAGGGAAGGGACGAAAATTGTAAGTAGCTAGCAATTATATAGCAGCAGCATGCAATGTGCACAACCCACCGGGGCCTCATGGGGGCAGGCCATCGCACACATACCTGGATCTTGTCTCCCACGCCAAAGATGGCCCCCGTGTTGGCGCACGCCACGGCGTGGAAGAAGTCCACCACGCCACCCGGCGCACGGCGGTGCGGTTCCCAGGCCTTGCTGTCCCTTGTCTCATAGAGAAAATCAGCCACATCCTCATTGCCCCGATCTGCCGTGTATACACCGCGGTCCTCGCCAAACAGGGCATCCAAGGGGTGCTCACAGGCTGGGCCCACAAACCTCCAATCTGGAGCACCCGGCACACTGGTTAGCGTTTCATTTTTCAATAAACTTGGTAACTCAAGCGTACATACAGCAGGGGGGGCAGAGGCGGGCGCCCCCTCTGGAAGCGTCTCAGCGCACTCTGGAAGCACCTCCCCTCGTCCTGCCAGCATCTCAACCTTCGCGTCCATAACATGCTCTTTTCCACGTTGCTGTGCTTGTGGCAATCCATGGCAAACAAGCTGCGCCACACCTGGCACGCCCATGTCTCCCTCCGCAACCATGTCGTCCCTGGGCTGGCTGTCGGCCTGGTTGGGATCCCTGTCCACCTGTGCACTGTCCACCTGTGCACTGGCCACCTGTGCACTGGCCACCCGCACCATGGCCCCCAGCTTGGCCCCGCCCCTGCTGGCCCTCTCTTCAAGTGGTGATGAGAAACCGGGCGCGGGGGCAAGGGCGGTTGACACGTCAGATTGCGTCAGCGTCTCCTGAACTGGCTTTGGCAACGACAGGGAGGACGGTCGGGGAGGGGAAGGGACTGCACACAAGTCCATGGGGTCGGTGGCCCAATCGCACCATGGCCTGTCTGGGGATGCCCCCCCCTCGATATCGATGGGCATGTCCTCGTCATCATCAGCACATGGTGGCTGGGTGGCTCGCAGGCCCTCTTCATGGGGCATATCTTGGTCCAGCAGCGCAGGTGCGTCGCCCTTACTGCCGCCAGGAGTTCGCGCTGCATCCTCATCGGTGTCACTGTTGTCGCCACTGTCATCGCTGCCATCACTGTCGTCACTGTCATCGCTCTCATCGCTGACATCGCTGACATCGTTGGCTACGTTAATGACCTTGACGTCTGTTACACAATCACCACCATCAGCGCCATCATCACCATCCTGCAGTCTCCAGTCCATGCCAACATTCATTCGGCCATTGCCTGCCACCATCAAAGGACAGATGCATTCAAACCACGAAAGAAAAGGAATGGCAAGCATGTGAGGAAATGGCGAGTGTATGCATGCCATGGTGACGTGCTTTGGCTAGTCTGCTACAGGTGCGTTGGGAGGTGAGCAACTGAAGGCAAAAAAAAGAAAAAAGGGGAGGGGGGGAGGGGGGGTGGAGAAACTTGCCACAGCCGGCATGCCGTCATAATGATTCTTTCAACAACAAAAAGATTCCAGAAACTGCACTCCCACCCATCTGCATCTGAGGCCAGCAACGCGGTGAATGTGCCTTTACTTGCGACAAACGACGAAGGAAGAACATGACACCTAGATGGCCTGGCACTCCCATGCAGCCAGGGATGCAAACTGCAACCATAAAGATAGTTTGAACTTTGCCATCACTTTGCATAATTTGACTTTTGCCATCTCTTTATTGCATGCGGCATTTATTGCACATTGTCACAAAATCCCTTGCAAATACATGGTTTTGGCTGGGCATGGGTAAGCGAAAACAGCTTCAGAGCAGGCATCCCCGCAGAGGTATGCACAGCAAGAAGAAAGCAGCAAGCTAGACAACCCACAGCATGCTCCCTCACCTGCGGTCTCGCCCCCACGGGTTCCCCCTGCACACGTGCCGAGCTGCTGCTCCTGCGATGCCACGGCTGCCGTCTCTGGGGGCTGCTCATCCCTTAGGCTAACCGACGCAACCGCACCCCCCACGCCTGCCACGCCGCTGGGCATGCGTACAGCCGGGGTGGAATTCGGTGGCAATGGTGGTCCTGTCATTGGCTCTGCACCGCTCGCCATGCCAGACAAGCTGCATGGTGATTCCTGTCGGCTGCTCTTGGCTGCTGGCATCCCCGCATGATAGCTGGGGTGGCTGGCCGGCCGCTTGGTGCCTGGCGTGGGCAGGGACGCTGACCCGCTGAAGCAGTTCTGGGCATATGGACTCTGCAGTGCACAATGACTGGGCTGATAACACCCATTCTTGGGTAAGAAGGACCCCGGCATCCTCTTGGGTGGGGAGCTTACTGGGGCCCTATTGTCCAAAGGGGCCAATGACGTCAAACCGATGTATGAACCCTGCACAGGCATACAGGGCCCCCTGTGTTCGAGGCTGGCTACCAACAAAGGGGAGCGCTGGCTGGGCATCATGCCTTGTTGCATGGCATTGGCAACTAGCACTGCCGACGACGGGTCGCATGGCAGTCGTGGTGGCGTGCCGGCTGGCGTCTGCGGCACCACCCGTGTCACAACCGTATCATTAATGCTGCCACCCGATGGAGGTGTCCAGGTCTCAGAATCAACGCCGGTTGCAGTCGCCTCGTCACCGCCCTTGGTGGTCGCATCGGCTACGTTCGCAGTCGCTGCTGATGGCAGGGTCCTTGGGGCAGGGTGTCCCTGGATCAAGCAACCATCATCGGGGTTGATTGCCCGAGTGATATCATTAGCATCACTTGAACCTGCTGCCTGGTTGTCAGTACACGTTGACATGAGCTTCTGGGAGAGAGCCTTCTGTCTTTTGCGTCTCCTGGCTCTCAGTAATCTGTGTAAATTCTTTTTGAAGGTCTGATTGGAAGGGATATAGTCGAGGCACGGGACAGCCTTCGGTGCGGATGGGGGCACTAGCTTCTTTCCCGCAGCCACCTGTGCAGGCTGGTCACTGCCACCAGGCGGGCTCCCTTCACCGGGCAGTCTTGCTGCAGGGGTGGCTTTGATGGGACTGGGAAAAGTCTCGCTGAGCGCCGCCGCGAAGCTGGCTACGGCATTCTGCAGCTGAGCCGTTGACTTAGAAGATTCCTGCACGAGCGATTTGCATGGTGAACAATGAGCGACAAACCGTGGAACCTATTGCAGGTAATGAGTAAACCCTCGCCATGGCTGCTGCACGTATGCCTGCTGACTAGTGGGATGCTTGAGCAAATAAAAACCCTGGAGGACCCACGCCACCCCCTGCTGGGAGTGGAGGTCCCTCAGGGTGGTAACACCCGCAGGCATCGCATGAATTCCCATCCCTGGTGTGGGGTGGCGGTGACGGTGACGGGAAACTACTCAAAACCTTGACAGTAGCTGCCCTACAGCACTATAACTTTATATTCTTGAAAGAAGCACGCACACCACATGAACCCACATCCACCTTAGAGCATTTCGTTCACATTTCTACCTGAAAATTACCTGAGCACGGTCACACCGAGCTGCAGCCATGCGTTAAATGCAGGCCCTGCCTGTCCTCCCCCCATACCTCCACGGCCTGACCCCACACAGTGGCAGGGGTGGTGGTCACTAAAACCCAGTCACTATACCTACCACATGCCCCCACCTTGTGCGCTGACATACCATGCCCTGGGACCATGACGCACCCAACTGTGCGCCATGCACCCTGTGGGCTGTTCCTCTACGAGTAAACGGATACCGAGCATCCTGCACCAGCCCTGCCACTCACCGACGGAATGGCTGGTTGCACATGGTTGGCTGGGGTGGCTGCTTTCACGGCATGGTTGACTGGCGGACCAAGCGCGGCTTGCAGCAGTTGCTTCATGACTCTGTGTGGCAACGTCGTGGCGAAACGTCATGCATCGAGGGGTGGCCAGGGACAAGATTGTGTGTGTGCGTGTCCGTGTGTGTGTGTGTGTGTGTGTGTGTGTGTGAGAGAGAGAGAGAGAGAGAGAGAGAGAGAGACAGAGAGAGAGACAGGGAGAGAGAGAGGAGAGGGAGAGAGAGGGGGGGGATGGGGGGGGGGGCTTGGCGGGGGGGTTGGGACAGGGGAGCACCATGGACGGGGCAGGACCTGTTACAGCTGGCAGGTTATGGCATCCTGTTGATTCTTTGCAGCGTTGGACTTGACCCACACGTGACAACATTTACTATAGAAACCTTAGTTGTTAACGAATACTACTCCAGTATTGCTGTTTGTGGCCCGTGTGTATTAGGAAACAAACACACACAATTGTCTACAGTATCCATCATTACAGCCATGTTGGGCTCTGCATTGCATAGCACTGTGGGCTAAAGGCACAGACATACGTATCTACTGGCCTGCGCCACATTCCTGCATGGATGGCTCCACGATTACGAAAGTGGACCTCGGACTTACGTAACAGAGTCTGAGAGGTGGGAACTGGACCTGAGCACTGCTGTCCTCAAGTGGCATGCCAGGGTCGCTATGCTGCATGACCATGTCAAGGGTTGTTAGCCTGTACAACCCTTGCAGACAGAAGGAGACTAAACATGGGGCCTGTCGATCCATCCACCAACACCCACCTTAGTGCTCCAATCACACCACAACAAGGTCAACCTTCACGTACTCGTCATACTTTGCGGCCAGGTCCTCGAGGATGGTCTCTATTCTTCCTTCCTGCACAGCCCACCGTGTCAACCCACATGCCAGGCAGGTAGAACACCAGTCAGTGCCATGCCAGGAAATCCAGCTGGGATGGTAGGCAAAGGCTGAAGGGCAGGTGCACGCGGCAGCTGTCATCCACGCATTGCAGTAATGCTCATGGGTGCCAATGACCACATGAGCTGTGATCCTTGCAGCTGCGTGGATGCCCCAAGCCCTGCGGTTTGTTCTACTCACAAGTCAACATGCCGCTAATCTGAGAAACAAAATGTTGGGAAATGCATGGCATCCAGGACACCCAGGTCAGATGGAACTTCTGAGCTGAATCATGAATGTCACACACAGGGGCATAGGTGCACCGACAGGTGCATCGCGTGCTGGGTTGTCCATGAAATGTGATGCCACCCAAGGGTGGGTGGATGTGAGAGCAGCGGAAGGAACGCACTCATGAGTCAGTGTATCCTGGCATATGCACACGCAGGCAGGTGGCAAATGGTTCACCAGCGACACGCTCATTGGCTTGCAAGTTACAGAAACGAAAAAAAAGAGGGTATGCAGGAAAACCCCAATCATGTTGGCTGCACAAGCGGGCACCGAAACCAAAAGCATGCCCGAGTTGGCTACAGGCTACCGCCAATGACAAACACACAGCTGTAGGCATATCGGAAACCCCATAGCCCTGTGTAGTTGGACACTGTGAGGAGTCAGTGAGGAGGGGAGGGTGGCCGACATCTTACCACCAATACACATGCGCCGTACCTCCTTCACGGTGGCGCGGTCGACCTTGTGAGGCTGGTACGCTGCGACGCGCACCAGAGAGCTGTCCATCTCCTCTGCCCACACGTCTGGGTTGTCGTCCATCATGATGGCCTTCATGCCCGGGTCGAACACGGACGATGACACCAAGCGCGCAAAGCTTTTGCACACTGCCCTCCCTGCGCACCCTGAGATGACCAGGGGTGGCCGGGGAAAAGGGGGAGAGAGCAGAGCCAACCATGCTAGTGATCAGCACACATTAGCTTCCTTATTCTTGGAGACCTGCGCAGTTGCACAAGCTTTCTGACAGGCCCCCTAGCCCACACCCAGGCGTGTGCTAGACTAAGAATAAAAAACCTAGGCATCCAGTGCATCCGACAGCATGCCGTGCTTTCAAACCAAACATGACGTATTGCCAATCCTGTCGATCACGGCAAGAACACATGGGAAGCATGGGTAGTTAGATGTATGCATGCGGGGTGAAAAACATCAAGACAGCCCCCCCCCCCCTCCTTCGGCCCTTCCCCCCCCCAAAAAAAAGATAGGGATGAGATCCATTCAAGAAAGACAGAAAGCATTCATGGCAATGCTTGAGAATGGATTCGTTGACGCTGGCCGATGGCCGCATGCAGGATTACAGCCCCGCATGTTCCCTCCTCGTGCAAGCGTGCTCTTGCTCCATGTGTCATGTCGCTACACAAGCTTTAAGACACCCACCCTTGTCCACGCATGCACGCAGGATACGCACAACTCCCCACCCGCGGCCACGCTGCTACCGCCCCCGGATCCGTGTGCGTGCAGCAGGCACAAACAACACCGCCCAAAGTACACTTGCCTCCTTGTTGCTGATCCTTCTGGGGGGGTCTCCAAACAGAGACCAGCTTGGACGACAGCTCATCGGCCGGGATGAGCTGGCAGTCGGGATCAATCAGGGCCCACACGGCGCGTGCGTAGTCGGGGCGTGCTGCGGTGCACACGGCGACCTCAAACCTGGCCTTGTTGGCAAGCAGGTAGGGGATGAGCAGCTCCCGCAGCCCCGGACGCAAGTACACAATCACGTCCTGTGGCGCATGGCCGTCCTGCTCCACACAAAAGGCCAGCAGGGGGCGCGCGGGAGCATCAGGCAGGAAAGGGGGGGGGGGGGGGGGGGGCGGGTCAATCGTCTTAAAAACAGTGCACAGCGTATGGGCGAGGAAGCTCTAACCTGTCCGGACGTAACAGCAACACTCGGGAGAGAACGACACACGCGCGAGAGAGATGATGGTCGTAACGGGCAGGCCACCACCATGCACCACTGAAGACACAACAAAGTGATGTCACTCTAGTTTCAGCACGCATTGGCAGATCCATGATTGCATGGTGTCCGGTGCCATGCCCAGAATGAACAATACCCTTGTGAAGCGAGTCTTTACCGCACCTGACAACAACACCCTGACGGGCATCCACATCAGGGTGCACCTTCTCACCACGTGCTGGAACCTGCTCACCAGGCAAGCGTGGCATTTCTTCCCGCTATACCCACGAGTGCTGTTTGAAAGAACGGCGACCAAGGACAACGGTGCTCCTGACACTGTGCGGTTGCAAGCAGGCGTGGCGTGCAGGCAGGCGAGCCTTTGGGAGGCAACCGCGCGGGTAGTGTGGCATAGAACCAGTGAAAATGAATAATGAAATCATGAATGATGAAGCCAGTATCACAGTGGAATCATCGTGGTGCATAGGGGAATAGGGCACCAAGGCATATGCAAGTATCACGCGAGTATCCCTAGCTGGTGCATGGGGGAATAGGGCACCAAGGCATATGCAAGTATCACGCGAGTATCCCTAGCTGGTGCATAGGGGAATAGGGCACCAAGGCATATGCAAGTATCACGCGAGTATCCCTAGCTGGTGCATGGGGGAATAGGGCACCAAGGCATATGCAAGTATCACGCGAGTATCCCTAGCTGGTGCATAGGGGAATAGGGCACCAAGGCATATGCAAGTATCACGCGAGTATCCCTAGCTGGTGCATAGGGGAATAGGGCACCAAGGCATATGCAAGTATCACGCGAGTATCCCTAGCTGGTGCGATTCAGGGGGGATAGCGGGCAATGCACCAGCACCTGAGTAAGGTACTGCGGTAGGGCGTGCAGTGAAAAGGAAGGTAGATGGCGCCCTTTCCGTGCTGACATGATGCTGATTGGTTAGAAGCTGGTCATGGCGTTAGCGCAGGACGCCACCACAATGCAAACACACGCACAAATGCAGCTCACCAAACTCACTTTGGGATCGATCCTGATCAGGTGGAAGTCGCCGTCAGCAGACTTGGTGAACGGGGGGTGACGGACTTGGGTTGCATCGGGCAAGGGCCGTGCGTGCTGCGTGCATGCCTGCACGTGCGTGCCGTTGCCGCATGGCGACACGCGCTGCTTGTCGGCAAACTCCTCAAGGGCGCGCATGTCCCGCTCCAGCGAGATGGGATCCCATGGCCCGCCTTTGCGCTTCTTGTGCTGGAGATCTTCCAGGGTGTCCCCAGACAGCAACGTCTGGTCCAAGTCAAGCAGGAGCGCTGTTGGATGGAGAAGGTAGCAGTCGTACTGGAAGGCGACTGAACGGTCGGGCACGAGATATATCGTGCTTCCGTCCTTGTGAAGCATCGAAAGGACCTGGCGGCAACGCATGGCGGCAAATCCAGCGTGATAGCAACGATGTCAGGGACTTACTTGATGGTAAAACGACAATAATCCAGCCAGCCCATGGCGAGCGCGCAGACAGGTGTTTCTCAGAAAGGTTTTAGAGAGTACATACGGCGAGCAACTCAGTTGAGAAATGCAAATTTCCAGCCACCGAGCCACGGGTCCGGGTGTTATGGCGAAAGCCGGAGTAAGAGGCATTCATCAACAAACAACCGATCATGCTAGGTGACGTGAAGGTGTCACGAGACTCCCAGGAGTAAGCTGACCACCTGCAGTCCCCAATCCTCGTGACCTGGCGAGCCGAGTTGCTAAAACGACGAGAAGCTGGCTTGGCTCGTGCATAGAAATGCACATTAGTTGGATTTTTACAGGAGGTGGCAGGGCGGGGCGGGCAACCATAGCACTCAGTCCCGACTTAGATGTATAACTGAACAAGAAACACAGCTGCTCCCCATTTCTTCACCTTGTTTTTGATGGCCGATTCAAGAACTGGCAAACAGCAGGGGAAAGGTCCTTCGCAAAAGAGACGTAAGCTGTCTCTGCATGCTGTCCCATTGTTGTCATAAGTCTGATTCAGTTCATAGAATCCGGTCTGCTGTTGAAGTACACGCCGGGTATGGATGCGTCGTGGTTGGAATGACAGCGTGTGCACCTGATGCCCCGAAAAGCGAAAAGCAACCTCTATTTTGCTCGATCTATTCATCCTTCTCTATGATCACGCGCCCGCTCAGGATTTCTCGTCGCATGCGCGCATCATGGCGAACTTTTCACAGCGCGCGAGGTGTCACGAGAGCGGTGTGTCATGGGAAGGTGGGACGTGGGACCTCAAATGTCGTCCTGCTCGTTGCATTTATACTCGCGCAAACGACTCCTCGCGGGGCCGCGGGGGGCCTTCGGAAGTTTTGAGCGGTCCGATGGGCCCACAACGTGTCGTCATAGCATCTACGGCCAATCCCGGCCAATCCCGGCCAATCCCGGCCAATCGCGGCTAATCCCTACGAAATACGAATCCCGGCCAATCCCTCCTAATACCAGCCAATACCGGAAAATCCATTCGACTACCGGCCAATAAATACTAATACCGACCAAACAATACGAATCCCGATCAATGTCTGCAAATTCCGGTAAATCCCGGCCAATCCCTCCGGGCTCCGAATCCTGGCAAATACCGGATATCGCCGGATATTTATCTTGCCTGGAAAATGGACTTTGGCAATTGGCCGGCTTTGACGCTGCAGCTGGATCGGGCTTGACGAGAGCTGTCGAATGCCATATAGTCGGTATAGAAGTCCGTCAGAGGAGGAGGGGCTGGGCTGCTAGCCTAATTCTACCGTAAAGTTGCGTTCCCGTTTTAAGTTTTGGAGCCAAGTTTTAGGGGGCGATCGCAACTTAACACGGGAATGAATGTACCAGTACGTCGGACTGATGCGAGTCCCGTATGGCCGTATCTCATGCCGTGACATCGCAAAGATATGACGGAATTAGGTAGTAATGGCATGGCTCATTGCAGCCATTTGCTAGGCGCTAGCGAATTAGCCAACGTCTTGAGCCCACCTCACCTAAGCTATGCTTCAGCCTACTCAGTATGGTACTGCATGGTTGTATTGCGCTCACAGTGTTGCGCCCCGGCACCCTGAGTGCTGTGGAGAGAGCGCTCCGTGTGGCCTGCCCACTAATTTGTAGCAGTGAGAGAACTTGCTCGGGCGCCCCCCCTCCGCACCGAAGGCTGTGCCGTGGCTCGACTATATCCCTTCCAATCAGACCTTCAAAAAGAATGTACACGGATTATGGAAAGCCAGGAGACGCAAAATACAGAAGGCTGTCGCCCGGAAGCGCATGTCAACGTGTACTGACAACCAGGCAGCAGGTTCAAGTGATGCTAATGATATCACTCGGGCAATCAACCCCGATGATGGTTGCTTGATCCAGGGACACCCTGCCCCAAGGACCCTGCCACCAGCAGCGACTGCGAACGTAGCCGATGCGACCACCAAGGGCGGTGACGAGGCGGCTGCAACCGGCGTTGATACTGAGACCTGGACACCTGCATCGGGTGGCAGCATTAATGACACGGTTGTGACACGGCTGGTGCCGCAGATGCCAGCTGGCACGCCACCACGACTGCCATACGACCCGTCGTCGGCAGTGCTAGTTGCCAATGCCATGCAACAAGGCATGATGCCCAGCCAGCGCTCCCCTTTGTCGGCAGCCAGCCTCGAACACAGGGGGGCTTGTATGCCTGTGCAGGGTTCATACATCGGTTTGACGTCATGGGCCCCTGTGGACGGTAGGGCCCCTGCAAGCTCCCCCCCAAAGAGGATGCCGGGGTCCCTTACCCCAATCTTACCCAAGAATTGGTGTTATCAGCCCAGTCATTGTGCACTGCAGAGTCCATATGCCCAGAACTGCTTCAGCGGGTCAGCGTCCCTGCCCACGCCAGGCACCAAGCGGCCGGCCAGCCACCCCAGCTATCATGCGGGGATGCCAGCTGCCAAGAGCAGCCGGCAGGAATCCCCATGCGGCTTTTCTGGCATGGCGAGCGGTGCAGAGCCAATGACAGGCGCACCATTGCCACCGAATTCCGGCCCGGCTGTACGCATGCCCAGCGGCGTGGCAGGCGTGGGGGGTGCGGTTGCGTCGGTTAGCCTAAGGGATGAGCAGCCCCCAGAGACGGCAGCCGTGGCATCGCAGGAGCAGCAGCTCGGCACGTGTGCAGGGGGAACTCGTGGGGGCGAGACCGCAGGTGAGGGAGCATGCTGTGGGTTGTCTAGCTTGCTGCTTTCTTCTTGCTGTGCATACCTCTGCGGGGATGCCTGCTCTGAAGCTGGTTTCGCTTACCCATGCCCAGCCAAAACCATGTATTTGCAAGGGATTTTGTGACAATGTGCAATAAATGCCGCATGCAAGAAAGAGATGGCAAAAGTCAAATTATGCAAAGTGATGGCAAAGTTCAAACTATCGTTATGGTTGCAGTTTGCATCCCTGGCTGCATGGGAGTGCCAGGCCATCTAGGTGTCATGTTCTTCCTTCGTCGTTTGTCGCAAGTAAAGGCACATTCACCGCGTTGCTGGCCTCAGATGCAGATGGGTGGGAGTGCAGTTTCTGGAATCTTTTTGTTGTTGAAAGAATCATTATGACGGCATGCCGGCTGTGGCAAGTTTCTCCACCCCCCCCTCCCCCCCCTCCCCTTTTTTCTTTTTTTTGCCTTCAGTTGCTCACCTCCCAACGCACCTGTAGCAGACTAGCCAAAGCACGTCACCATGGCATGCATACACTCGCCATTTCCTCACATGCTTGCCATTCCTTTTCTTTCGTGGTTTGAATGCATCTGTCCTTTGATGGTGGCAGGCAATGGCCGAATGAATGTTGGCATGGACTGGAGACTGCAGGATGGTGATGATGGCGCTGATGGTGGTGATTGTGTAACAGACGTCAAGGTCATTAACGTAGCCAACGATGTCAGCGATGTCAGCGATGAGAGCGATGACAGTGACGACAGTGATGGCAGCGATGACAGTGGCGACAACAGTGACACCGATGAGGATGCAGCGCGAACTCCTGGCGGCAGTAAGGGCGACGCACCTGCGCTGCTGGACCAAGATATGCCCCATGAAGAGGGCCTGCGAGCCACCCAGCCACCATGTGCTGATGATGACGAGGACATGCCCATCGATATCGAGGGGGGGGCATCCCCAGACAGGCCATGGTGCGATTGGGCCACCGACCCCATGGACTTGTGTGCAGTCCCTTCCCCTCCCCGACCGTCCTCCCTGTCGTTGCCAAAGCCAGTTCAGGAGACGCTGACGCAATCTGACGTGTCAACCGCCCTTGCCCCCGCGCCCGGTTTCTCATCACCACTTGAAGAGAGGGCCAGCAGGGGCGGGGCCAAGCTGGGGGCCATGGTGCGGGTGGCCAGTGCACAGGTGGCCAGTGCACAGGTGGACAGTGCACAGGTGGACAGTGCACAGGTGGCCAGTGCACAGGTGGACAGTGCACAGGTGGACAGTGCACAGGTGGCCAGTGCACAGGTGGACAGGGATCCCGACCAGGCCGACAGCCAGCCCAGGGACGACATGGTTGCGGAGGGAGACATGGGCGTGCCAGGTGTGGCGCAGCTTGTTTGCCATGGATTGCCACAAGCACAGCAACGTGGAAAAGAGGATGTTATGGACGCGAAGGTGGAGATGCTGGCAGGACGAGGGGAGGTGCTTCCAGAGGGCGCTGAGACGCTTCCAGAGGGGGCGCCCGCCTCTGCCCCCGCTGCTGTATATACACTTGAATTACCAAACAGATTCAAAAATGAAACGCTAACCAGTGTGCCGGGTGCTCCAGATTGGAGGTTTGTGGGCCCAGCCTGCGAGCACCCCTTGGATGCCCTGTTTGGCGAGGACCGCGGTGTATACACGGCAAATGGGGGCAATAAGGATGTGGCTGATTTTCTCTATGAGACAAGGGACAGCAAGGCCTGGGAACCGCACCGCCGTGCGCCGGGTGGCGTGGTGGACTTCTTCCACGCCGTGGCGTGCGCCAGCACGGGGGCCATCTTTGGCGTGGGAGACAAGATCCAGGTAAGCGCGTCACTTGGGCTTCCCCTCAGTTTGAAAATTCCTGCTGCAGTCATGAACACTGCTGCTTTATTCTCCCATTTCATTTGACACAGTTTAGGACACTGCTTGTCTAGGCGCACCCTTCATCGTTACGTCTTCTTATGGGAAAAAAAAATTGTAAAGTGGTCTCCTAACGTGTATCTGTGCCTTGATTTGGCGAACTCGCGCTGCCCAATTGCTGCTTGCTCCTTCCCAGGTGGCGCCCGACCAGCGCGTGCAGATCCTTGCCCTGTGGCGCTGCCAGCCGTCCGATGGTGCCGCGTCTGCAAGTAGTGGGATGGCAGCATGGCTGCTCAACGATGCTGATGGGAGGGAGGCCGGCTGCACCCGCCCCATGGAGGGGGCCTACCCTGCCATGAAGCACAACATTCCGGTGAGTAATGGAAGGTATAGATGCAGGCACCATGTGTGGCGCACGTGCTCTACAAGTGGTTACATGTGCGTGCATGGGTGAGGCGCCCATTGGTGGGTGCACAAGGCCATGGGTAGGGTAGGCCCTGGTGGGGCATGCAACATCCAGTGAGCATGCCGAAGTGTAGTAGTTTTCATAGATTAAGGTTTTAAGTAAGCAAGAGCAGTACAGACCGTGCGTCCCACAAGTTCCGTAGCACGTTCTGTTGGCATGTGACATGTGCTGGTTGGGAGCTTAGGCGCTTGGGCCCGTTCTAAGTAGCTCCCAGTAGTTTGGTCACATGGTTATTTCTCAGCGCCTGCTGCCTGGCTACCCTGCCGGGATTCTTCTGCTTCTCTCAGCTTCGTCATGGGCCCCTTCGATCCGGCTGACAATTTTGTGTGTCTTCCTTGTTGGGGCACTTGTGCGTGGACTGCCTATCGATCGCAACTCTATTTATGTGTCTGCTGTGCGCCCAGATCGGCTCCATCAACCGGCACGCCCACTTCGTGAGCAGGCTGGCCCCTGTCCCTGTCAAGGAGGAGCAAGCAACTGCCCCACAATGAGGCGCTGCCATCTGCCCTTTGGAGGATGGTGTCAACAACACTCAGAGTGTCTTGGCAAAGGAGGTCCCAGTAATTGACTTGACACTTGATGATCAACCCTGATATTAATTAATTAGTTAAAATCATAGCTCCGTTGGGAGCATATGTAACACATAGCCCTGAGAAAGGGGCATCTATGGGTTTGTAATACAATCAGGGCTATGTAACCTGCAGGTGGAGGATGTACAACTGTCACCTGCTCTGGGTGCACAAGGTGCACCTGCACCGCCATGATGGTTCATGCCTCCTTAACAAGCACAGGCACCCAGGGGGGGCTTGAGGAGAGGGCCTAGAAGGCCTGCATGACATATGGGGTGGAGGGTATGTGGCTAGGCTGTAGCTGGTGTACACATGGCATCTCAGCAGAGAGTAACTCCCTGCATAGGCATCGCATGGCTAAATTCTTGCATCATCCATGGGAGGTCCCATTGTAGGCTGGGCGCGGCTAGATACTGAAAGCATCATCCATGGGGGCCATTATGGGCGCACATGCGCGTGGGCCACTTGCAAAGGCTAAGCCTATCTAATCTACGCTACTGGTATATTCCCTAGTCTGGGGTGGCAGGAGGGGCCTGCCAGGGCTTGTGGTCAACGTGGATGACCGCCCCCCTCCAGTATACCGGCTTCCCCCCTGCACGCTGCCGGAGCTGAAGGTAGGTCGGCCATAGCTCGCGTCGCCGCTGTTGCTGGGCCAAGGTCAAGTCGTCGTCCCGCGTGAAGCGAGTCTCCGAGAGCTTCTTGCGGCATTTAAGGAACGCCAGCTTGTCCCCCATGGACTTAAAGGTGAGGAGCACGGGTGCCGGGCCAGCCTTCCCCCGCGCGCGGGGGAGGCGGACAGCCGACAGGTCCAGCTCACCAGTGAGTAACACGGGGGCAAGAATGGCGCGCTTAACTGCCTCAAGGAGACTCGTGGAGGTCTCACCTGCCGGCTGGTCGAAGTGCTTGACGATGACATTGTGGCTGCGCTTGTCGAGCTCGGCCGCCTCGCGAAGGTCGAGGGCTTGTTGCTTGAGTTGTGCCGCGATGGTGGAGGTGGTGGAGGTGGTATGATGCTTAAGCAAGTCCGCCCAGGTGGAGGGAACACCGCTGGCCGGGCCAGCAGGTGCCCTGATATATCAATATTATCAAAGAGACAACCAGCGCAGGCCAGAAATCGGGAGAATCCGGACCATGGTATCTCGAGCCTGCCGTTATCTTTTCCGCGTTTTCGAGTCGTTCAGGATGATGAAGATGAATGGTGATGGAAATGTGTATCCTTGTGCATTGAAATTATGGCTGGCTTACGTGTGGAGCGACTAGATGACCTAGACGGTGGGGCCGGAAACAGCATGCTTGATCAGGGCGTGTGTTTCGAGCCTAACTGGCCGGGAGTGTCTAGTGGTGAGCACCATTGCTGCGATCGCTCTCTCACCATTTACGAGGAAATACCCGCAAATGGAAAACCACTGAAAAGGTCTAGCTAGTCAGTCATCACGTTAGCCATGCCATGATTCCAAACGTCCAAGAACTGCACACGGTGCAAAGGCAAAATTATTGTCGCAAAGGGTTGTTGACTGGCCAGCGGAGCGAAGCAGATCGAGGTCATTGCGCGCACATGGAAAATTGGAAAATTAATTAATTAATTAATTAATTAATTAATTAATTAGGAACATAACTCCGTTGGGAGTATATGTAGCACATAGCCCTTGAGAAGGGGCATATGGCCTATAATACATTCTAAGCTACTTCTTGTAAGGGTGGGAATGTAAACGACACTTGCTCAAGGTGCCCCAGGGCACCTGCAGCCCCATGATCTATCAAGCTATGCCCAGCTAAGGGGGAGCCTGTCATGGGGGGGAAGATCAGCATAGCTATACAAAAGCTAGAGCGTGGCATCTCAGCAGAGAGCAGCTCTCTGCATCCATGGGCACAGCATAACTACATAATGACATGGACTAGATAAAGACATGGAAGTTACATGGGAAGATTTATCTCTTCTTTGATGTACTACCATTAAAAAATTGAATTAAATTATAACATGCCTCCGTGGGGAGGTCATGTAGCACATATTCCATGATGGATGGGGTGGAGGAAGCCGCGTGATCGAACTATACTAACTCTAAGCTATCTAGAAAATCCTAACTACACTACTCATCAAAACGCCTCCTCCGCTTGGGGGGAGGTGGCTTGCCCACAGGGTCGGGCGTGTGCGCCTTGACAATCTTCTTCCACCGCGTCTTGTCCTGCATGACAGTCCAGAGACGGGAGAGAGAGTGGATGCGGTGCTCAAACTGGGCTGGGACCACTAGGTCGTCCAGCAACATCTGAACGTAGTTCGTGACATGTTTCCCTACCCTTTTGGGAATGTCCTTGGGGCCAGGCCAGGTCAGAATGTGCCGCCCTGGCTGGCCAAGCCGCTGGGGGCCTGCCAGACCGAGGGTGGTGTCGACCTGGCTGGTGCGGGCAAGGTGTCCTACAAATGCTATCCTACGCTGCCTAATCTCGTCCGAAACACGAGGCATGCCATGATACAAAGACTCTGATGACGGACGCTCGGAAAAACCTACGTTAAGGACCTGTCGGAGCATCCTGTAAACCGTGCCGTCTAGCCTAGCTGCCAGTTTGGGTGGGAGGGTCCACGCCTCGGCGCCATACGTGAGCACCGTGAGGACGAGGACCTTGAAGAGCATGCGCTTGCGGTGCCCCGCCCAGGCCCTTCGAGCGCCGGTAGGGTGTGAGCGAACGGAGCTTGGCCCAGGCAAGGCCGATGCGGGTGTCCACATCGTCGCCGGTGTCAGGAAGCCAGCTCCCCAACAGCTTGAAGCGGTCGCGGAACGGGACCTCCGTCCCATCGAGCAGGCGCGGCAGCGGTGGTTTACTGGAGGCCCCAATCACCATCGCCTCGGTTTTGACACTAATCTCCAACCCCACCGCCCGCGCCTCCAGGCCCAGGCAGGCGGGCAGTCCAGCCAGGTCTGAATGTGCTCGGGGCTCTCGATGAGGGTGGTATCATCCGCATAAATCAGGTCGGCAAGGCGGTAACCAGGTCTAACCCCGCCGTGCTCTTTCACGTTAAGGATGTCCAAGCCTGGCTCGAACCCCTTAAGAGCAGTAAAGCGCGCACGTGCCCGGCGCATGACGTGATCCACGACAATAATGAACAGGTATGGGGACAGGACACAACCTTGCCACACCCCGTGGTGAAGGGGGAATGGTGGGGTGGTGCCTTCCGCAGTCCGCACTACTGCCTGTGAGCCCTCATACAGTCGGCGAATTGCAGCAATAAACGCAGGTGGCACCCGATCCAGAGCTAGGATGGCCCAAAGAGCCTCCCAGAGAACCGTGTCAAAGGCTTTGATATAGTCAACAAAAATGAAGACCAGCGGCAAACTGTCAGGGGGAAGGCGACGCACCTCCTCCATCAATCGGCGCGCGACAAACACTGAGCCATGACAGTGTTACGACCACGACGGAAACCCATCTGAGACTCACCCAGGTGTGGGTCCAGCGCGGCGCGGAGCCTGTGCAGCATCATGCGCATGAAGACCTTCAGCGCGGCGCTCTGGAGGCAGACACCCCGGTAGTTACCGGGGTCAGCAGCAGAGCCCTTCTTGTACAGCATGACGCGGATGGCCGTCTGCCACTCATGCAGCAGGCGGAGGCTCGTCAGAGAGCAGGACACGGTTGCAGAACGCCAGCAGAAGATCCTTAACCGCCAGATCAGGGGTCTTCAGCAGCTCAGCAGAAAGGTGGTCGGCACCGACCGCCGCATCGTACCGCAGGCGAGCAAGGGCGCCTTCCAATTCCTTCAAAGTGAAGGGGTGGACGACGTCGTCAGTCGGGCAAGGCAGCCCTCGATCCTGCAAGGCGGGGACTTGGTAGTCCGCGGCCGAGGAGGGGGGCGCTGGCGGCGGCGGGGGTCCGGCGACCCCGAGGCGGGCGGCCGTCTCGGGGTGAAGCGGCGGGGGGGGGCCGCGAGCCCCACCGGTCAAGGAAACATTGTGGGCCAACCAGCGGTCAAGGCTGACCGGCGCCGTGCCGTCCCCCGTGTGCTCCACCGGGGTGCGCTGCCGCCGTGCTGGTGCATGTACTACCATGGCCATAGTTTGACATGTTGCGGATAGACCTTGCATGCTCCATGGACAGCCGGCCAGCTGTGGAAAAGTTGATCACATCCTGTGTACCGAGTTGCTTTCGAACATTCAATCTTCTTGTGGTGATCGATATATCGATCGAGACTTATGTATATAAATGGCTTAACCATCATGCACGCGCTCCGCCAACTCATGCAAGCTAGCTATAGTGCCGGTATCAATCATTGGACAGATGCCACCTGGGGAGTGGACTAGATATGTGCACCGTTAACAGGGCCGGCTGCGTGTTGTCGCGGCGCCTTTTTGTTGCAAAGTGCTTTCTATTAAATTAAATTAAATTAAACTATAACATGACTCCGTTGGGAGATCATGTAGCACATCAAGGAGACAACCACATGTATATTTCCTTGCTGGATGGATGGAGGTGGGCAAAGCCGCGAAACCGAACTAAGCTAACTCTAAGCTAATCTAATGTAGAAAACCCTAACTACTCTACTCAGCAAAGCGCCCCTTCCTCTTGGGGGGAGGGGTCGCTAGCTTGCCCACAGGGGCTGGTGTGTGAGCCTGGACAATCGTCTGCCACCTCTTCTTGTCGGTTCTTCATAGCAGTCCAAGCAAGAGAGAGGGAGTGAATGCGGTGTTCAAACTTAGCTGGGACCACTAGGTCGGCCAGCAACTGCTGTGTGTAGTTCATGGCAGGTCTACCCAGCTTTCTAGGAATGTCCTTGGGGCCAGGCCAGGTCATGCAGGATGTGCCGCCCTGGCTGGCCATGCAAGCCGCTGGGGGCCGGCCAGTGTTTTTGCTAAGGGTTTTTGGGCTAGCTGCGGTCGCGTGTACATGTTGTGACCTCGGCCCCCGAAATCCTGCGGTCGCGGTATAGGTGACCTCGGCCACCAAAGCCGGCCCGCGGTCGTGCATGACCTAGTTACATAGCAAGTTGTTGCAAGCACTGTGTGTGATGTGTTATACGCTTGAACGCCTCAGCCTAGGCTTGTGGGGCCGGGGGCCAGGGGGGGTTATCTATAGGCACTTTGGCCTTAGTCTACTTACATAATATGTACAACTTATACAGTAGTGACCAGTTTGTCTTATGTCGGCCCACGTGACGGGAGGTGCCTGCCCGCCGGGCTGAGCGGGGCGCATGCAGCGCTGCGGAGGGGCCAAGTGAGGTGTCTACCTGGTTGGAGCGAGCTAAGTGCCCTACTAGCTGCAGGCGCCGCTGCATGCTTGATGGTCACTGCGCTGGTGATAAGTGGCATGCATGCCTAGGTACAAGTCAGGACTCCTTGCGGACAAGAGCAGTGTATCCCATGCACACGGAAAATTGACATGCAGCAGCATGTACTTGGTGACCGCGCCGTCGATCCAGCTGTTTGGCAAGGTCGGCGGTGAGGGTCCACCTCTCGGCCCCGTACGAAAGAACGTAGGGAGGACCAGCTAGGACCTTAAACAGGTCCTGTTTCTCTAGCTTGCCCAAGGGCTTGCGCCACAGGGCCCTGTATTGGCGTAAAGCGTGCCAGGCTCGAGATACGGTGGTCCACGACTCGATCCACGTCGGCCTCGCAGCTGGGGAGTAGTAAGCTACCCAGCAACGTGCTTGACGCAGTCCCGATACTGGACTTGAGCTAGAGCTAGCTAGCCATCAAGGAGAAAGAGGTCGGGCCGGGTGGCTGAGTGAGCTCAACGTACCGCCAGGGCCTCAGTTTTCTTGCTGACCTAGCTCGAGCCCCACCACTCGGGCCTCCGATTGCGAGGCAGTCAAGCCGGTGACCTCTGCACGTGCTCTCTGCTCATGCAGTGAGTGTCCTCGAAGAGGGTGGTGTCGTACGTCTGCATATAAGCATCGAGCTACCACATGTGGTCCGGATTCTCCCGATTTCTGGCCTGCGCTGGTTGCAGTCCTTGATAGATGATCATTTCCGCAATGCCGCTATCCGAATCGATCTCCGTGTCTGCCCCGCCATCAGCCAGAATTTGTTGCATGGCGACCTTCACCCCTACTAGCTGCCGGTGATACATACATGTATATATATGGCCCCTGACCTCCGCCTTCTTCAAGGAGTGTTGCCGGCTCCGGGAGGACCGGCTGGACCTGGAGGGCCAGCGGGGCCCCATGGTCGGCGCGGACCTGGACGTCATATTGGCGTCAGCGCTTGTCGGTGGCGCTGACTCGGGCCATGGCTGACATCATGCTCCGCCGTACGCGGGCTGATTTTGCGGTGCAGCAGGGCTATTAGGTTCCTCCCGTTAGGAGTTTCCATTGGTCTTATCGTAGTATAGAGCTTTGACATGGCTCTGTATATAGGTTTATAGCTGGGCGTTTGCTTTGGTTTGAGTGATTTCACTCTGCTGTAAGTAATTATATTATTAATATATATATGGTTTATGCACGCATGTCGGCCATTATAACCACATATATAGCCAACTGATATATTCGCCAGCCTACAGTGCCTAGCCTAGCACTGTGTTTCCTCTTGCACGTCACCGTAACTAGTAATGAAATGCATGAGACATGAACACGGGTCATATATAACTCATATTGCACCCACAGCTAGGGGATGCCGGATCGCGATTCGACGGACCGATTAATTGTAGTGCACCGCCGGTCCTGTGGTATGCGCGCTGCGGCATGAGGCCGGAAAGGCGAGCGCTGCGCGTCGTTTCGAGCAGTGCTCATGCATGCGGCGCCAGGGGAGACGGCCAAGCCCAGTGATGATTCATACGCGATACGCGTCGTACGCGGCCCCAGGTGTATAATGTATAATACGCTGTGTATAATGTATTATACGCTGATCGTACGCTAACCGTTGAAAACCCCTTTTTTGGCATGATTTTGAGGGGTTTTCAACATTCTGAGCAACCAAGCATAGTCTGCTGGTGTTTTTCCATACCTTTTGCCTATACATGACATATATAGCATGACCTTTGGCATTGCCACCACTACCTAAATACAAGCTTAGTTTCTAACGGTCTAACTTGATAGTTTCTCTTCAAAATCGAGACAACATGCAACTAAGTATCAATACCAGTACTTATCAATGCACAACTCACTGGAAAGGATAATAAATTTGTAGAACTCAAGATATGCACGCACTATACATTGCCCCGAGGTGTCGATGACATTGAAGGGCGTCGATGGCATTGAAAGGCGCAAATGAATGCCTCGCACAGCTCCTCGTCCAGCTGCTCTTTGCTGAGCCCATAAGGTGCAGGCAAATTACCGTCGGTGGATTGGCCCTTTGATGATCCGCTTGGCCCAGCCGCCCCAGCAGCGCGCCCCGAGGTGTTGCTGGCATGAGGGGACACCCAGTTAGAGGCGTCGGTTTCTACAACGTCTGCAAGCCTGTCTTTAAGTGCCGCCCGCACATCAGCCTGCTTCTTGGCGTTGACCACTAGTCGCCTTCCTCTTCCTGGTATTGCTTTCCTTCTCCGCCTGCTCGACCAGCAGCCTGTAACGGAGTACTCCATCATCCATGTAGTAGTTATTTGTCTGCTGCCGATTCTTGAGGATGCGCTCTTTGCTAATGTATGTCCAGACAGTTTCGGATGTGGCCTCTTCTTCATCGGGCCGCACATCATCATCGTGTTCCATTGACTCACGTGTCAGCCATGCCTGGATGTCGATATGCTACGATCTAGGTGCCAGACGACCACGACGTTGCTGGCACACCTTATCACCTTCTTGATCCAGATAAATAGGTGTACGTTTATTTCCAAATATACTGTTGCTTATCACCCTCTTGATGATGAATCTTCACTGCCTTCCCGCCTTCACCTTCCCGCCTTCACAAGTCACAATGAACGCGCTTTTTTTTTCCAGGTAAATAGGTGTACGTTTATTCCAAATATAGCCAGTAATTAATCCCTGCTAAACCTAGGGTATCAAGATGTCACACAATGAACGCGCTTTTAGCTTTAGTGCACTATACACTAGCTAGCTCATCACGCAATTATTTGTTCCTACTACAGGTCGGCGCGCCGCAGTCTAGGCAAGCAAATGCACCCACCTCGTAAGCCAACAATATGCCAAAAAATACGCGAAAATACGCAAAAATACGCAAAAATACGCGTTTGCGTATGAAAGTACCCCATTTTCATACGCGCCGCGTGCGTATCGCGTATAATACGCTTCATACGGCGTATAATACGGCGTATGAATCATCACTGGCCAAGCCGTCTCATGCCTAAGCTATGCTTTAGCCTACTCAGTATGGTACTGCATGGTTGTATTGCGCCCATAGTGTTGCACCCCGGCACCCTGAGTGCTGTGGTCGAGACTGAGAGCGGCTAGCGCTCCGTGTCATGCAGGCAGTGTTGCCTGCCCACTTAATTGTATAGCGGTGAGAGAACTTGCCCGGGCGGCCCCCCTCATCATGATTCCTAATTCTCATTCAGTGTATGTAATAGGGGTTGAAGGTTCCTTTACTCCGTATTGGCATTTGGCACCCACGTGTGATGGGCAGTCACGTGCTAATTAATTAATTCTAGGTAGTAATGGCTTTGACTGCATGGTCAAGAACCATGCAACAGAATGATGATGCAACTATTATGAACGGTGATGATTGATGAACAGCTCGACTGCCGTGACTCACGATCGACAAAAAGAAATGGGGAACTAACTAATGATTTTGTTCCAGATCCGTCACCTACTTGTATCATCTAGTACTCCGAGTCGGTAGCCGCCTTGCACGGACAATCAGAGATTAATCGCATGAAACCTGCCTGTCTAGATAGTATTGTCACAGTCATCAATGATGATTATTCAAGCTGTCTAGATAGTATTGTCACAGTCATCAATGATGATTATTCAAGCTATTCAGTATTCACGTTCGCACTTCCAACTTGATCGAATGTGTTCTAAGTGGATCTGCGCCGGCTCCGCTTACAGCACCGACTGTACCGGCTGATGTAGATAGCAACCGGTTGATCATTGTGTTCTAATTGCACTCATCGAACCACGTACAGCGACTGAGTCATACACGCGGTGGTTGTCTCCTCATTGACGGATACACGCGGTCCCGGCCCCGACATGCTGCATGCTGCATATTGTTGTCGAATCGCCCAGAGTACAGCACACACTGTGCTACATGGACCTCATTGCTACCGCGCGCCAGGAGGGGTTGGAGCCGTCGGATGGGGAAAATGAGGTGCCCCAACGCAAGGGGCGATTGGGAAACGGGAATAAATGTGGCGCAAGCCGATCGTTGTGGAATTTTGTGATGATGATGACAGGCACAACTTTAAGAATATACTGGTCATTCTTTAACGACGGAATAAAACTTGCGTCATTCCTTCGGCAGGTTGCCGTCCGGACTGGTCTTCAAAGTACTTTTTGCTAGCATCCCTAATGTAGTTCCGTCAACGGTCGGTTGGTTATTGGCTTACTGCCGGCCTTACTGACCTCTTCAAAGTACCTTACTTTTTGCTAGCTCCGCCCTAATGTACCAACGGTTGGTTACCGACTGGCGTCCCTACTATACTTAATGTGTATGTACAAATCGATCGTCCGATTACACAGTCCAAAACCAATGACGGATACTAGATGATGGTCTTTACCGCACTCATTATGCCCCCCCCCCCCCCCCCCCCCCCCTGATATATTATCTTCAGTACAATGGATGGCTACCATGGTCATAGGGCGCGCCTGATTAATTCGGGCACCCCGATTTAGGCACAACTAGCTAGGTGTTTGGCCAGGGTTTGGCCAGGGTTTGGCTATTTGTGGCCGGCATACCTGGGTTAACTTAACCGGTATAATTATGGAAATATACAACCCTGTAAACAACACCCATTTCCCCGGAAAAAATATAACTATGTCGGATACACTCTAACCGGCGCGGGAATAAGCAACTGACTGACTGACTGACTGACTGGGAAGGTCCGCGTTCACGATCATGATCATGAGTGATTCATGACTGATCAATGACCTTGCCTGTTGTGTATCAAAAAGTCATATCATATAATCCCCATCCGTAAATAGTCGTAATGAAACGTGCAGTACAGTCAGGGGGATGTCCCAAATGACCATACTGGAGTTAATACTGGACAGAGAACGAGTCATCCTCAGAACGGATGCATCAGATACTGCTTTTTCTGAGTTGTTGTTGTGTCCCACGCTGCTTTTTCTGTGCACGTCGAGAGTTGTCACTTATTATGGGTCAAACTCGTCGAAGAGGATCAAGCTTGCGGCGATTTGTGGAAACACAGTTCGCAAGGGCGCGAGCATCCGGGCTGTGAAGGCGCCATACCAGCAAGGACCCGCCCGGCGCGGCATGTGCCCTCTCCGCACAGCTTATCCCGAACCCGGTCATATTGCCAGGCCACGGTACGCCACCTACCTAGTTGACCGAGTGGAGTGAAACTACTTTTTATCTTGTGCATGGGTGTAGCCCGTGCAACCGCGTGGCGATTCGTCCGCAGCAGGCCGATTGACCAGAAAGCGAGCCAGAAGGTAATTCTTTCAAGGATTGCCTGAAAGTCTCAACTACGATGCCGGCAACCCGGTTGCATGCTATTACCCTAATTATTAAAGAAAGGCTCGATGAGTAGATCTGTCTTCAGATTGCTACGCCGAATTCGGCAACACCACTCGTGCTCTTTTTCGTCCTTTTCGTCCTTTTTACCATGTGTACACTTGCCCATGTTTCCTGTTGCAGTATATTGCCCACAAAACGCGAACCACTTTTTATTTGCAACTTCAGCGACCAGAGCACTTCGTCAGCTGCCATATCAGCAAGTTTACTCCAGATATGTACAAGGATCAATCGTCATGCTTTTGGGACCTGTCTCGCAGCCTCGATTGGACAATTCAGACTGATTTGACTGAATTGTCTTCACAATTTTACGTGGACCTGCCAGGCCATGCCCATGTCTGCACTGTGCATTTGTTGTGCTAAGCCTTCGCCGTTCTTAGATTTCCAGTACTTTTCCCTTTAAGCTGCATCACACTTAGCCCATACCCTTCATGTTTTGCGGGTCACGAACGCGAGTTCATACTCAGCCGGGAGTCCTCCCGTCCCCCACATGCTAGTTCCCTCTATTTCTTTGATGTCCAACTTGATGTCGAGGTGTACTCCACTCCTTTCTCCTCTTGTGCTTTTCGGCATAGTGGCAAGAACGTGCCTCATTTGCTGCTTGATATTGGACCTAACACACCTCGATTTACTTGTAGTTGTGCCTTTTATAATTGTATGGATGAAACGCCGAACACATGTAAATGTGTCCCTTGCAATGTTTGTTTGGTATCTCAAGCTTTAGGCTATGCGCCATGCATGCATGCCTCACCGGGCTCACCACGCCTATTCAAAGCACATGCCACTTGCTAGCACAGCCTGCAATTGTGCATTTTAGCTTCCTTTCCCCCTTCTCTCGTTGTATTTGCCACGCACTTCACCTCAGTTCTCCCGTCCCGCGGCTCCTATCCGCCCTTGCGCCCACTCGAACGAGTTTGTTCATTTCGTTTCTCATGCCGTGGCGACAGCCTATCTCTTGCCGCGCCATCCCTCCCATGCATCACCTGCATGTTGACACGTGCAAGTATCATGGAGACAGTCAGCAAGTCTCAGTGGCTTGATCATTATTGGTATTATGCTGGCTTCACATATATGCATAGCGATCAACACCACGCCACTGTCCCGTCCTTGCAATGTCAACCCCTATCCGCGGGCACCCCTTGCCCCTGCAGCCCTGAGCGGCAGCGAGAATGTGGCCCAAGGCGGTACCCCTCATCGGATTCGGGCTTGCTTGCCTGTACATCTTTTGGCAGCGGAGGAGGAAGGCGCAGGGCTCATTTGACCGCCAAGACCCATTGCAACGACGGCCGCAGCACTGGCAGCCTCCAGTACCTCCACCGCAGCCTAAGCAGCCGGACTACGGCGCTGGAGCCTATCGGCAGCATCAGCGGCAGGGGCAGGACTGGCAGGGCGGGGATGTGTGGGGTGTGTCGCAGTATGGGGGGTCGGAGGAGGAAGAGGGGCTGTGGGAGGAGGAGGGGGAGGAAGAGGGGCTGTGGGAGGAGGAGGGGGAGGAAGAGGGGCTGTGGGAGGAGGAGGGGGATTGGGGGGAGGGGGAGGTGGCGGATGCACTGTCAGAGTACGCCGAGACCGTAGATGCTTACATCCGCACCAGGAGGAGGTTTTCGGGGGTGGACCCAACGCGCTACTGTTGCCAACTGGCAAGCATCGAGGCGGAGTGCGTCGTACCAGAGGCGTTTCCTGAGGGACTCACCGTGAAGGAGTTCATCAGACAGCGCCCGCAGATGTTTACGTGCGATTGGGTGAACGGAGATTTGCACGTGGGAGTGGCTACTCTGACACCCTACAGGGGTCGACGTTACAAACGTGTTTTTGGCGAGTTCGTGTGCCCGTGTGGGAACTGGTGGCCCAGTGCCTACACATACCGAGATACATTTCAGCGATGCAGGCGCTGTGAGAAGGAGATATATCCCTACAAACAATCGAGGCTGCTTCACAGGGAGGGGGCAGGCGGTCCTCACGATGAGTCACGCTGCGGGAGATGTCTTAAGCTAGGTTATTCGTGCGCAAAGGCTAGGAGATGTCTTAAGCTAGGTTATTCGTGGTAATGCCTAGATGGGGGGTTGACCCTTTCTACTGGTAATGCCGTACGTGTCAAGTGTGGTCGATTGTGCGTGAGCGAAAATAGCTAGCATATGTACCATACTGACGACCAGTGTGGTGGATTTGTGTAGCCAACAGTAACCTCGTGGCTACCGTTTTCTCTTCTAGAGCAAAAAATATATATATGGCTGGGCGTTTGCTTTGTTGGTTTGAGTGATTTCACTATACTGTAAGTAATTATATTTTTAATATATATGGCTGGTTAAATTTTGGAATAGTTAACCAAAACGCAAACTTGTATATGGTCCATAGCATTCACACGTTCATCATATTCACTCATAATCAAAGTTCTGCATGCCTCAAGAGAGTATAATCTTCAGATGAAGATTATACTCGCTTCAAGCTCCTTGGCAGCTGGCTTCCCTCCACGGCCGACGACATCAACAGGCCCGCATTGGCCAGGCCTGGGCGGCCCTCCGCCGCCTCGACAGGCTCTGGACCTGTCGCTACCTGAGTGAGCGACGCAAGCGCATTCTGTTCAAGGCCCTTGTCCTCAGCATCCTCCTTTATGGCTGCGAGGCGTGGACCCTGGACCAGGCGCTGAGCCAGCAGCTTGACGGCACCGTCACTCGAATGCTCCGTCATATCCTCGGCGCGTCCGCTACCAAGAACGCCGCACCCGGGCCGAGCTCTACTGCGAGCTCCCTCTTGTCACCCATACCATCCGACACCGCCGCCTCCTCTTTGCCGGCCATCTTGCCCGCACAGACCAGGTGAATACCGATGTGGGCCCTGCCGGGGGGCTTAAGACGGGCCAACCAGGTAGACACCTCCTCCTATGGCAGGGTCCCCTTGTCCCATCGCAATCCACTGGCAAACTTGCGCGCGCCGGTCACCGGCGCGGCGCGACCCGGACCTATGTGACACAACTGCTTGAAGATGCAGGGTTTCTGGGACTATCCGTACTCCGCGCCCGCATGATTGATAAGGAGAAATGGGCTGCCATCTGCGATAAGCACCTCCCCGAGGGGTATGCTCCTACATTTTCTCCCCACGGGCCCCGCGGCCCGTTGCTAGCCAGGGTAGAAGTCCGCAGGTGGAGGTTATTGGTCCTGAGGATAGCCGCTACACTACCGCCTCGTCTGCCATTACAGTAGAGGACAGCTCGGATGAGGATTACATCCCCATCTAGTGCTTAACGGTTGGGGGATGATGCAGACGATATTTGTTTAAACTTTTGTGTAATTATTTTTCTAATGAGATTAGCATAGTACTCCGTGGCATGCCTTTGCGCATGACACGCAAGTACTTACTTACTTACTTACTTACTTATGCCTCTTATCAAGAGAGAGACAGCTAGGGTTCCATATTGAAGTCGATTTAACTAGGTATATTGCATGTTCGTCCTCGAATGCCATCTACATAACATTCAAGGAGCAAACCAGATTATTATGCATGCATGACAAGAGCATTAAATTAAATTAAGGTGAGGGTCCCGGCGCAAATTTTTCGGCGCCGAAAAAATTCGCGGTACCCGTCCGTACCGTGAAAAAGTGGTGCACGGTGCGCGCACCCCTACTAGCGGAGCTGGCCATGGCGACGTGCTTTCAGGCAGAGTAGAAAAAGATAGCTCACGGAAGGCAGAGAAAACTGTGTGAACCACGATGAGTTTATGATGTTACTTCGTAGCGGAGTTCGTGCCTTTTGCACAGTGTCGATGATTTTATTGATGACCATCGCCACGGGGGTCCAATGTGAAGTTTTTGTCGAGAGCTAGGAACAAATTAGAGTGCACGCTGGCGGCGGTGATTGTCAGTTTTTATGGGATTGACTTAGCGTCAAAGATGCATGCGTTCAAATTGTTATTATTGGTAAAGCTTTAAAAAATTTGCTGGGTTTCGGCAAGATTTCCATCATGCATGATCGGTAAGACACTTTCCAGGCTCGCGCGGGATGCGCGTCTTATTATTCCATGGAAGGTTGTTCTTTCTTGAGCCGCTGGGCGAAGGACAATGCCGGTAATGGTACGATCGTGTGCTCAGCGTCACCCTATATGAATGTTTCACTTCCTTTACGGGAACCATGGCCACGTCACTAAGCTTTCTAGTCTACGTACACTACTGCTATATATTCCCTTGGCTGGGGTGGCTGGGGTGGCTGGGGCGGCAGGGGTCGCCTGCCAGGGCTTGTGCAGGGTGACGTAGATGTCCGCCCCCTTCAAGTAGACCGGCTTCTGCATGCCCCGCCGTCTGCCGGAGCTGGAGGTAGGTGGGCCATAGCCCCCGTCGCCGTTCGGTTAGCTGCGTCAAGGTCAAGTCGTCGTCCAGCGTGTAGGAGGTCCCCCCAAGGGCCGCAGCCTTGCGACGCTTGAGGAACTCCATCTTATCCGCTGGCCATGGTGTCAAAGGTGAGGAGCAAGGGGGAGGGGCTGGCCTTACCCCGCGAGCGGGGAAGGCGGGTCAACCCCCGCGGCTTGCCCTTACCAGTGAGAGCCATGGGGACAAGGATTTTGTTCTCAAACGCCAGGGCAAGGGTCTCGGAGGTCTCGTCCTGCAGCTGGTCGAAGTGCTTGACGATGACGTTAAGGCTGCGCTTGTCGAGCTCGGCCTCCTCGCGGAGGTCCAGCGTCTGCTGCTTATAAGCTGGGCGGCGATGGCGGAGGTGGTGGTGGTGGTGTGGTGGTTCATCAGCATGGCTGCCCAGGTCTGGGTGGGAGGGGCATCGATCGCCGGCAGGGCCAGCAGGGCCAGGGGCGGGCCGGGCGGCGATGTCCTTCACCGCCTGCCCCCGGCAGTGATGCCTGCGGTGTTTTGCAAGCATTCGATGGCTATGGCATTGTCCTGCAGGCGCTTGTCGATGGCGAGGAGCTGGGCGGTGAGGGCGTCGGTGGTGGTGGAGGTGGAGGCGAGGAGGCTGCTTGGAGGCCGGCGGTGGTGGTGGAGGAGAGGAGGGGAAGCTCGTCATGGCTAGCTCTAGCTCGAGTCCAGTATCGGGACTGCGTCAAGTACGTTGCTGGGTAGCAAGTACTCCCCAGCTGCGAGGCCGACGCGGATCGAGTCGTGGACCACCGTACGTATCTCGAGCCTGGCACGCTTTACGCCACTACAGGGCCCTGTGGCGCAAGCCCTTGGGCGAGCTAGAGAAACAGGACCTGTTGAAGGTCCTATAGTAGCTGGTCCTCCCTACGTTCTTACGTACGGGGCCGAGAGGTGGACCCTCGATCACCGCAGACCTTGCCAAACAGCTGGATTGACGGCGCTACCAAGTACATGCTGCTGCATGTCAATGTTCCGTGTGAGATACGCTGCTCTTGTCCGCAAGGAGTCCTGACTTGTACCTAGGCATGCCACTTATCACCAGCGCACCATCAAGCATGCAGCGGCGCCTGCAGCTAGTAGGGCACTTAGCTTGCTCCGACCAGGTAGACACCTCACTTGGCCCGGCCCTCCGTGCAGCGCGCTGCATGCGCCCCGCTCAGCCCGGCGGGCAGGCACCTCCCGTCACGTGGGCCGACATAAGAACAAACCGCTACTGTAAGTTGTTATGTAAGTAGACTAAGGCCAAAGTGCATATAACCCCCCCTGGCCCCCCCACAAGCCTAGGCTGAGGCGTTCAAGCGTATAACACATCATGTACACAGTGCTTGCAACAAAGCTATGTAACTACTGAGGTCATGCGCGACCGCGGGCTTTGGTGGCCGAGGTCACCTACCGCGACCGCCGGATTTCGGGGGCCGAGGTCACATGCAACACGCGACCGCAGCTAGCCCAAAAACCCTTAGCAAAAACATTGGCCGGCCCCCAGCGGCTTGGCCAGCCAGGGCGGCACATCCTGACCTGGCCTGGCCCCAAGGACATTCCTAGAAAGCTGGGTAGACCTGCCATGAACTACACACAGCAGTTGCTGCCCGACCTAGTGGTCCCAGCTAAGTTTGAACACCGCATTCACTCCCTCTCTCTTGCTTGGAAGTGCTACGAAGAACCGACAAGAAGAGGTGGCAGACGATTAAGTCCAGGCTCACACACCAGCCCCTGTGGGCAAGCTAGCGACCCCTCCCCCCAAGAGGAAGGGGCGCTTTGCTGAGTAGAGTAGTTAGTTAGGGTTTTCTACATTAGATTAGCTTAGAGTTAGCTTAGTTCGGTATCGCCCACCTCCATCCATCCAGCAAGGGAATATAAGTAAGTAAGTAAGTACTTGCGTGTCATGCGCATAAAGGCATGCCACGGAGTACTATGCTAATCTCATTAGAAAAATAATTACACAAAAGTTTAAACAAATATCGTCTGCATCATCCCCCAACCGTTAAGCACTAGATGGGGATGTAATCCTCATCCGAGCTGTCCTCTACTGTAATGGCAGACGAGGCGGTAGTGTAGCGGCTATCCTCAGGACCAATAACCTCCACCTGCGGACTTCTACCCTGGCTAGCAACGGGCCGCGGGGCCCGTGGGGAGAAAACAGGAGCATACCCCTCGGGGAGGTGCTTATCGCAGATGGCAGCCCATTTCTCCTTGTCAATCATGCGGGCGCGGAGTACGGATAGTCCCAGAAGCCCTGCATCTTCAAGCAGTTGTGTCACATAGGTCCGGGTCGCGCCGCGCCGGTGCCCGGCGCGCGCAAGTTTTCCAGTGGGTTGCGATGGGACAAGGGGACCCTGCCATAGGAGGAGGTGTCTACCTGGTTGGCCCGTCTTAAGCCCCCCGGCAGGGCCCACATCGGTATTCACCTGGTCTGTGCGGGCAAGATGGCCGGCAAAGAGGAGGCGGCGGTGTCGGATGGTATGGGTGACAAGAGGGAGCTCGCAGTAGAGCTCGGCCCGGGTGCGGCGTTCTTGGTAGCGGACGCCGAGGATATGACGGAGCATTCGAGTGACGGTGCCGTCAAGCTGCTGGCTCAGCGCCTGGTCCAGGAGTTAACGAAACTGTGGCTGAACTGTGGTTCAGCCTGCACTGATTAATATCTACAGAGGAAGTAGTTATATTAATCAATAGGTTTACGTTGCTGGTTATGGCTACCAGCACAGAACGCACGAGGCACGTGAGAACCGTCGCCGAAGGTGCGAGGACACAGGTGCAGGGAAAGTGGTGCTACCAAGTGGCAGCGTCCTGCTCGTTATATACTAATTGTGACGCAGTCACATCCAGATGACTGATAGGACAGATCATCTCACAATATTGCTGTCCTTCACTCTGGACCAGCAGATCTCGACTTGTTATCCATAAATAGTCACATCAGTGTCCTGTCGCACAAGTCCTGTCACTATTTGTTACGTCTAATCAATAGCATTGAATAGACCGCAGTGTCGGAGACTAAATGTCCTATCGTACACTGTGACAAGACGTCGTATGCCACGCGTCACTTGAAGAACCACCGTAGAATCACCGAATCCAAGTAGAATGTAGTAGAACAGTATCTTGCTCATATCTCGAGCAATACTCATCAGAATGAACCCGTTTCTGGATTGTAGTAACCGGAAGTAGAATCTCTACAAGCCAAGTAGCTTAGTAGAATAATATTGCTTGCCAGGCAATATTAACTCCAGCCCTTTCTTCTCTTTTAGAGCTTGGACGTAACAGCAATATTAACTCCAGCCCTTTCTTCTCTTTTAGAGCTTGGCAACACATATATAGAAACAACATGCATAGCACTTGACATCCCTCCCAGCTCTCTGTAGTCTCTGCTCGGGATTAATCAAGCACCAAATCACAACACATCTCAGCCATGACGAATTACAATGAATTCCCTATCCACTGGAAGTAGAAAGCCAAGTGTTTGGAGTAGCAGCTTGTGGCTAACCAGAATAATGACCAAAATGGAATCACCACCATAATGGCTCCTGATTGGAACCCCACAAGTTACCCACAAGACCTTATCAGGTAGACATTGATAGTTATCAGAACTGGCGCCCACCATGGACTGAGAAATAGCACATCACAAAATATATTAAGCACATGACAAACTACCTTCCTCTGTCTGGGACAAAACTAGGGGGACCTGTCGCCACCTCACCAGCAAGGTTGATGGGCCAGCCAATCCGGGAAAATCCGCCTAAGCAGCCCCAGGGAATCGAACCCTGCCCTATAAAATCCCTTTGGTTGAGACAAACCTCAAACTGAGGACAAACCCCCAACCAACATCATGCTCTATGACTGAGCATTACATAGAATACAGTATTATACACATATGTACACAGAGCATTACTGCCCTCAGAGCATCACAGCTCTCAGCATAACAGAGCCCAGCTCTATGTTAGCTCTTCTCACCCAATCAGTCACCAAACTCAAAGCTCCAAGTGGAATTGCTCAACTCACACAGAGGAGCTCATCAGCTTGTAAAGAAGCTTATATTGCTCAGCAGACTTGTGAGGCAACTAATTGGTCAAGGCATCAGCAGGATTCTCAGAACCTGGAAGATGTTGAATATCCACCAGACCTGCCAACTCCTTCAACAGGAGATAATCCAGATCTCTGCTTCTGGCCAACTGCTTGTGCACAAACTGGACCATGCCCATGTTATCTGAAAGGATCAAGGTCTCCAGCTGAAGAGTATGAGGAGTCACTGAAGCCATAGCTAGCAACAGCTCCTTGATGTACAAACTGGACTGAATCCCTTCACAAATGGCTCTGCACTCAGAGACATCTGAACTCACAGCAACCCTTCTTTGAAGACGACTGTACCAGGCCACAAGACTAGGCCTATGTTGCTGAAGCACAAACAAGCCAGCTGACCTGCCTCTGACCTTAGAAACTTGCCTGCTATCCATGGAGCTATCAACATAGATATCCAAGGAAAATGGCAAAGACAAATCAATCCCAGCTAAAGTAATACCAGGAGACATGTGCAATAATCTGGGAAGGCTCCTCCAGGATTAGCACATCATCAGGGGATCTGCTATGGACCATCATGTCAGGCCCACAAATGCTGCCATACCAGGCCAACTTGCCTTTCAGCTCAGGTGCAATGGATGACGTCATGACCTCTGGAACAGATTGAAGAATGGTACTCTTGTAGTCATTGCCCGCCTGCAGCTTAATCAGCCACTGACTCCCCTCCTGAACCAATGTAGCCTGCATTCCACAGAACGTGACAGCCTCTCCAGGCTTCTGCCACAATTCTTTTCCCAAAGGAAATGCATCATTAATGATGGGCACAAACTGACTCAACCACTTAGTGGGAGCAATCAAGTGCAAGTCATCACCATGCAGGCTAGCATACACAGGTAAATCATGCCACCTACCCAGCAATAAACATGGGTCCACAGATGACACCTTCAACCCACAGTGTTTAGTCAAGAAGTCTTCCAAGGTGAGCCTCCAAATGATGGGACTGGACCTGAGACCTTCTAGACCCTTCAGAATCAGCAGGTAGCTAGACTGGAGCTCTGCCTGCCAGGCTACAGGAACTGGCACATGAAATGGAGTTTCACAATGCCACACCTGCTGAGCCACACTGGGATCACCCTTCAGAAATGCTCTCTTGAAATCTAGCAGAACTGAAGACATATCAGCACCCTGGTTCAGCATACCGACATACAGGCACAATAAAATACGCCATGTATCATGTAGCATCCCAGGTGTATACAACTCCTCGCCCAGAAGATCCCCAGTACCACGGTATTCATTGAGAACTGGACGCACATGGGGAACAGACACCCCCTCCACCTCCTTCCGCTTGATGACGAATCTGAGCTTCAACCGTGTACTGTATGGGGGAACTTCATTCACAGGCTGACAGCAGTCAAACTGCAACCACTCCTCTAGAGCCTTGGCAAATGCTAGCCTCCAGGCCTCAAACATTAGAGGAGAACTCATTTCCTGGACAAGCTGATCATAGCTAAGAGGAGAATGAGCAGCCAGTGATCTCTTAGTAATACCAATACTGCTAGGGTGAAGAGCAGCTGGCATCACAAGACTGGAAGCCACAGGAATCTGATTCTCAGGCCACTGCACATTCTTGATCGCTTTCACAGAACTAAATACACTGGCAAGGGAGGTTTTAAAATTGACCAAGGGTATGCTACCCCAGCCAAACTTTCTCAGCTTATCAGATGCCACAACAATTCGAGGAGAGCTCAGAAAATTTTGACCCAAGATGATAGGGCCATCATAATCTTCAAGCACAAGAAATGTGACATTCTCACCCATGAAGGGTACCAGCACCTCTCCCAATACCATAATGTGTGTCCTGCCACTAAAGTCAGACACCCAAGCACAACTAGGCGAAAGCACCTGCCGTTGACCTGTATGTTGAGATCCCATAACAGAAACCTCAGCATTGGTATCTACCTCTAGGACAGCATCCTCGGACTCCTCCAACTGGCTGAGCTTGGACACCCGAGGTCCTTGCTTGGCTTTTTGCATAGCCAGCACCACATCTTTCAGGCCCACACCTCTATGCTTAGTGAGGCTAGAGGGGACCACATCTGCCTGTCCTAAGGATGGAAAGTTAACCGATCCAGGGGTCTGGCCAGGACTTACCCGGGGATTACTTCCAGCTTGAACGTGATGATCAGGGATGACGTCATGACCAACTGGCAAGGTTGTCACATCAGGAGCTACTGCCTCTGCTTCAGCACCCCTTAGACGTACATATGACCACGACAGACGGTGCACATTCTGGGGAGGATCCTCCATCTTCACCCAGCACTTGTGCCCAGCTAGTTCCACCTTGGTCACTACTCCAGGGTGCCAGCTACCACGCTTGCCTGCAAGCTTGGGCTCTTTCCACACAATTACCCTCTGGCCAACAACAGGTTTCAGAACACTCCAGCCCTTGTCTTTCTGCCTCAACTTGGCAAACTTGAACATAAGGCTATCTTTCCAGGCTTGCTCAACCTCAGTAGGGAGCTCCCGAAGATGCAATGATAATGGAGTCACAGGGACCTCTCCAACATACATGGATGCCCTGACATTCAATCTGTCCTCAACTGACCTTAACCCCTAAATGGGCGGAAATGCTGCCGATAAATCGGCAGTAACTCACCTATTTTGTAAACCAGCCCCTGTACAACCTAGCAATATCCAATGGCTGTCCTTGGGGGGCAAGAATGTCCATGAGTTGCCCTAAGCCATGATATATCACAACCTCACATATATTCATCGTAGGCCATGTATAACTGCCGTCAAAGTCAGGGGGGTCAAGACGAGCGTTTTCATTTTTGGTAGAATGTGCATTTTGAATTATGTTGTAAGAGCTAGGCACCTACCACTTCAGGGATGATAAACAATTAGTTGCTGAACAGTTTGAGCCATTGGGGTCATCATTTGGGTGGGTATACCAGCAGTTACACCCAGTACAGCCCATAGGGGTACCGTTGGTAAAAAGCAACCAAGGGGTAGGAGTGGGCATACTACCTACTAATACCTACTAATATGGCCCCCAACCATGCCAAACAATACATTTCCCTTCCACAATGATGGGGAAACATAACTGCATCATCACACTGCCCTTACATGGCACCTATGTGCAGGTGCCACCTTGTCCATGCACGTAGGTAACGTGGTACGGATACCCTACGCAAGGCATGCATTCTAGGAGGCAGCCACCAACAAACTAGTGATTTTAAGCCTATTTCAGCCTGCCCTAGCAAGGATAAACTAGGCCTAAGCTGCTATAGCTTTCCAGGTGATGGCCAGCACACCTGGTGGCACATGCTGACAATGGGAAGCTTCTACTCACCGGTTACATGCTTGATGATGCCCCAGAGACCAGCCAACTGCCTCACACTCATGCAATATGTGTGTGGGAAATGTATAACAAACATATATGGAGGTATTCAAACCCATACAGCCTCTAAAACTTATCACCATCACCCTGTGGCAGGTCAACTGACTGAGGGAAGCATCTAAGAAGGGTGTTTTAGAAAGGGGCCAGGCCAGGGTCAAGAAAGAGCATGAATAATGCAAAAAGAATGTGCTACACAAGCTAGAACGTATATATAAACGTCAAACATCGATAGGAAAACGATGCTTAAGCTTTACCAGGCATGGATGGCGTTACCTTGGCCCAGGCGGTGGCCGCAAAATGGCGCATTTCGGCACACCAAAGTTGTGCAGCATGGTCGCTGGATTCGGCGATTTCTGGCCACCCTTGCACGTTTACGACTAATATGTATCATAAAAAGTACAAAGAAACCGATATATCCTTTAAAATACGCCGGAAAGGTATTGCTGTCAACGTTTCTATCGTCCGGCCTGATCGCAGTTTTTTCCAGCAAGAACGCTGCCGACACCTATCAAATGGCATTCCCGCGAACCAAAAATTGGCCTGTATGATCTTTAGGACGTATTAAATCAATATCCTAAGTTTGGCCAGAAAATTCGAACGCAAACGTAAATGCCATGCGTGGGCGCAAGCCGCCATGGCCAGGTCATCGTTTTCCGGAATGCACGTTGTACGTGAAAAAGTACCCTGACCCCTTGTACTTTGACGGTCTGGAACACCTGTTAAACTTGGTCAAAATATAGCAAACCCTAGTATCATGTTCTGGAGAAACTTATAAACTTTCATTCTTCTCAGCTAAACGTTTCCTAATTCCCAATAGTATTCTCGCAAACTGCTCCCCCGAGTAGGTGCCGACAAATCGGCTGTAAGTCACTTTTTGGCGGAAAATCGGCAGCAAGACCATTTAGGGGTTAACCAGGCCGTCTTGATAATAGCTGGAACCAATCTTGGAATCTTCTTCTCCGTCAGCAGAATAGTCTTGAGTTCTCTGATTGTCCTCTCCACCACGCCTTGACTGCCATGGGACTCCCTGTGTACAGTAAATAACTCAGGGAGGTCTTCATTCCCCATGCAGCACTCAAATTCTAAATCACACTGCAGCTGGATCACTGGTTTCATTCTGGATCTGATAGCCTGGAGCCCAGCCACCAAACATGGCTTAGACTTGTCTTGCAACAGCTCCAGCACCTTGTACTTGGTATATCTATCAACACCAACCAACAAAATCAGTTTCCTGATTTCTTGGATATCACATTGTACATATCCAGGCTGCAACACAGGTTGTCTGACATGAGACTTCTTAGGCTTGGGAGCAACCAGCCTACAGGAACAAGCCTCAGCAACCTGTTTTACTGCATTAAACAAAGATGTCCCTCCCAGCCTCCTTGCAAACTGGAGTGCCTGGGCAGCATGACCAAACATGTGATGCAATCTCAATGCAATGTTTGACACAAGAGACATTTTATTAAATACAGGTGAGGTGCTAGGAACAGCACGCTCACTTACAACCATGCTCCCCATTGCATCATTCAGGCCATCAGCCTCACCCTCCTCCTCTAGAGGAGCTTCCTGCCCTAAGGCAGGACTTCCACGCTCCAACATTGAAGGAGTACGCAAACTACCTCCAAGAGCCATGTGGGAACGTTGTTGCCTTGTGGTAACTGCTTTCACCATGGTGACGTGGGAAGACCCAGTCACTACCCCATTGTGTTCTTCCTCCATGGATGCACTCTCAACCTGTGCAGGGAGACTCTCAACCTGTGCAGGGAGCAACTCAAATTCATCCAGAGTAATGGGGGGGTCACTCTTAGCCCCCTCCCTGGCGGACCCTAGCAAGCCCAGGGAAGGCAGAATCCGTCAGGTTGGGTTAAAGTAATATACCCACCTCGGTTCACTTGCCAATGCCAAAGAGGGCAATATGACCCTGTTTGCATGGCAGAAATAACATGTTACCCTGCGCTGCACCGCAGATCCAGGTGCTCCCCACTGGGCACCTACCCTGTTGAAGTGATTATCAAATAAATCACAACCTTGCTTGCAAGTGCGCCTTCACGCCAGGCTGCACTTCATGCAACAAAGGTATCAACAGTAACTCCACTTGTTGTTGCGTATAGCATTCAGTCGTTTGCGACACTCGCGCCCGGGGCGACTGCTCACTGGTGAAGCCTTCGCTCCCAACAGTGACGCTCAGCAGCTGCCTTGAAGACTTTCATTGTCGATGGCGACAAATTCTGACAGCCGCTTGCGACATTTGTGCTCTCTCCCGCTCTTGACAGCGATACTCGTGCTCTTTCCAGATCGCTGGCGACATTCGCAGCTGCCCGATCACTTCAGCACTCGCAGCCGCTTGCAATCAGCGCTTCATTTGCCTTCAGCGATACAGTTCGCTTGCTGCGACTGCGCGGGCGACCCAGCCACGCTTTCGCCTTCAATATTGACCTTGCAAACAAGTCATTAACATGCAGCATTAATATAATGCAAATGCATTAATTAGCATGAGCTTGTTCTGCACAAGAAAATTTATACAGCATACACCAGTTGGTATAATCATCATCGACATATATAGGACAAAATATATCCGACATGCCCTGCTGGCAATGCCAATGTTGTCGCAGCGACAACACTTAATTCCGCTGCATACGAAATTATATATAATTTTTCGTATCAATGCTTCCATCGCAACTGCGCATATGCAGCAGCCAACATAAAATATTGAACTAATTGCGCAATTCTGGCACGAAACAAACTTCGTATTACATTCGCAGAATCGCAACAAATCTGGACCAGGCCCCACGGACTCCATATTCGTAACTACGTTTTTCGTATAGCATACGTAATTACTACAACATATTTTCACGAAACCACAACCCAGTTTCGCAGCACAACATCCCGGCTCTGAAACGATAAAATCCAAAGCTTTTATTGCGAAGTCCGTGCACAAAATCAGGCCAGAAACGGAATACAAAAGTCCGCTACAACATTCCCGTAAAATTCAGATCATAAAACTGAAATCCACTGCACGCGCAACTTATCGTTCATATTATATGGCGCATCCTGCTGCAGGCCGATTCGACGTACGTAGATGCTTGCCGACGACCTTCGAGATAACAAATTCGACCAATGCTCCGCTGACGTTGAAATCGAGGCTTGACGAAGGATCCACCGCGCCTCCAGAGATGGTTCACGAAATTCACGCGTGCTTCCCATATTATAATGGAAACAACACCGTAAATTTTGACGACACCAGAAATCAATGCCGTAATCAGTAGATCATGAACTCGCTTGTAATTCGAGTTAACGAAACTGTGGCTGAACTGTGGTTCAGCCTGCACTGATTAATATCTACAGAGGAAGTAGTTATATTAATCAATAGGTTTACGTTGCTGGTTATGGCTACCAGCACAGAACGCACGAGGCACGTGAGAACCGTCGCCGAAGGTGCGAGGACACAGGTGCAGGGAAAGTGGTGCTACCAAGTGGCAGCGTCCTGCTCGTTATATACTAATTGTGACGCAGTCACATCCAGATGACTGATAGGACAGATCATCTCACAATATTGCTGTCCTTCACTCTGGACCAGCAGATCTCGACTTGTTATCCATAAATAGTCACATCAGTGTCCTGTCGCACAAGTCCTGTCACTATTTGTTACGTCTAATCAATAGCATTGAATAGACCGCAGTGTCGGAGACTAAATGTCCTATCGTACACTGTGACAAGACGTCGTATGCCACGCGTCACTTGAAGAACCACCGTAGAATCACCGAATCCAAGTAGAATGTAGTAGAACAGTATCTTGCTCATATCTCGAGCAATACTCATCAGAATGAACCCGTTTCTGGATTGTAGTAACCGGAAGTAGAATCTCTACAAGCCAAGTAGCTTAGTAGAATAATATTGCTTGCCAGGCAATATTAACTCCAGCCCTTTCTTCTCTTTTAGAGCTTGGACGTAACAGCAATATTAACTCCAGGGTCCACGCCTCGCAGCCATAAAGGAGGATGCTGAGGACAAGGGCCTTGAACAGAATGCGCTTGCGGCGCTCACTCAGGTAGCGACAGGTCCAGAACCTGTCGAGGCGGCGGAGGGCCGCCCAGGCCTGGCCAATGCGGGTGTTGATGTCGTCGGCCGTGGAGGGAAGCCAGCTGCCAAGGAGCTTGAAGCGAGTCGCCGGGGGGACGGGGCTGCCGTCTAGCAAGAGGAGGGTGGGTGCATGGGGCTATCCCAGCATGCAGGGAAGCCGATGGCCATGACCTCCGTTTTCTTGCTGATCATAAGCCCCACCGCCCGCGCTTCCAGTGATAAGCTGTCTAGCCACAGTTGGGCTGACTCTGGGGTTTCCACGAGTGTCGTGTCATCAGCGTAGATCAGATCGCTCAGGCGGTAGGGTGGGTCAACCCCGCCGTAGCTGGCGTACTCCGTGACCTCGATCCCCGGCGGGCGCCCCTCCACCCGGGCGAAGCGGGCTTGTGCACGCCGCATAATATAGTCCACCATAATGATGAATAGATATGGGGAAAGCACACAGCCCTGCCACACCCCGGTGTGCAGGGGAAACGCCGGAGTGACGCCGTCGGCGGTACGGACCTGGGCTTGGGACCCTTCATAGAACTGGCGGATGATCTCAACGATGTACGATGGGACACGGAACAGGTGAAGGACCACCCACAGGGCGTCCCATATAACCGTATCGAATGCCTTGGTGTAATCCACGAAGATCAATAGCAATGGCAAGAGGCCGGGGGCCAGGCGGCCCACTTCCTCGATCAGGCGGCGCGCGGTAATAGTGACCATAACACAATTGCGACCAACACGGAAGCCCATCTGGGACTCACCTAGGTGGGGATCGAGGCTGGCGCGCGCATGCGGTTCAGCAGGAGACGCATGAAGACTTTCAGCACGCAGCTTTGGAGGCATACGCCGCGGTAGTTGCCGGTATCCGTGGCGGGCCCCTTGCCCTTGTACAGCATGACCCGGACAGCGGTCTTCCAATACGTCGGCGGGGGGAGGCCATCTCGTAGAATCCGGTTGCAAACACCCCGGAGGAAAGGCTCAAGCTCAGGCATCTTAACCACCTCCGGGGAAATATTGTCCACTCCCATGGCAGCATCATTGCGGAGGGTGGAGATGGCAGCAGCCCATTCCTGGGGAGTCCACTCGTCGTGGGGGCCGTCCACCAAGGGGCCGGAGAGCGGTGGGACTAGGTAGTCCGTCTCGCTGGTGGGCGCCTGCGGGGGCTCAATGGGGCCGCCTCGGCTGGCCGCAGGGCGTGCAGCGGCAGCGGGGTCAAGCGGGGGGGCGGGCCAGGGGCCCCTGATAGTTTGGCCTGGGAGCTGAACCAAATCTCAAGGCGTTCACTGGGGGTGCCTGGGATGTCAGCCCGTTGCGTTTCCCGGCGTCCGGTGAGACGGTCGAGAGAGCGCCAGGCCGCCTTGTGCTGGTTGGCGGCCGTGTGGCGATTGATTTCGGCGGCAAGTGTCTCCACCTCCTCCGCATGTGCGGCAGTATATGCTTGAGTAAGCCGTTCCTGGTACGGGTACAGGTCCTCCCCGCGGCGGCGGGCCTGCGCTAGCGCCAGCCGGGCGGCAACCACCCGGGCGTCGCGCAGGTACGTGTAGAGCGGGGCTGGTCGGGCGCGGGGTTGCTCGGGGAGAAGCTTAGAGCCAAGCTCCACCGATCGCATGAACAGTTCGTAGGGTGGCGTGAGATCTACACCGCGATCTGCGTCCAGGTACATCAAAGGTTGCGCGTCCACGAAGGCAGACCTGATTGCATCGCGGCGTATCTCATCCGCTGACCACTTCTCCCTGCGCCCACGGACGGGGCGTAAGCAGGTCCAGTCAGGGCGGGGCCGGGGGCGGCGGCGCGCAGGGGCCTGAAGACGTAGGCGCAAGGTTGCGGTGACCATGCGATGATCCGATGCGACACTGGGGGTGGTCAGCGTACGGGCATCGATGACGGAAGAGCGCCAGCGCTTGCGCACAAGTATGTAGTCCAAGCATACACATCGCCGCCGAGGGAGCATCGAGCCAGCCGCCCTGCGCATGGGGCCCACAAAGGTCACTAGTGCATCAGGTGGTTTAGCAAACAACGTATTGGCAGCAGTCAAGTCCCCCTCAGTGAGCAGTTGCTCAAGTAGAGGGGTGTTGGCATTGCTATCGGTTAGGCGCGGCGCATACATGCAGCCCCCGCGGCCCACGGGCAGGGTCGCGTTGGCATCCACCAAGATGGCAACGATGTACTGACGGGGGATCTGTTTCTCTATGTCGAGCAACCAGAGTGAGATCGTACGTTATACGCGTTATACGGTCACGGTGGAGTATAATGTATAATACGGTATAATACGGTATAATACGGTATTATACGTTTTCGTACGGACACACTCAGAATACTCTGATTTTACACATTTTAAGACACCCACCATCAATCCACATACATGTTTTTAACACTGTTTTGGACATAATCCAAGGTTGCCCTACCCTCGGCTATACTCTATACGGTGGATATTGTGGACACGATCGATGTATTGCATGTAATACTGAGAATGTAAACGTGCACATGCATAATTGTGTGTATGTGTATATATGTGGCTTTATATTGGTTATGTTTACTTGGGTGCCTTCACTTTGATGCAAGTAATTATATATTTTAATATATATATGTGGTCGCCATGATATGTGCTCGCCATGATTCGGTCGGTTTTCCCCCACGCGAACATCCGGTCCGAGGATGCGGATGGCGCTGCCTTCTATTCCCCCAACCACCGGCCTGACATCGTGGTGCTGGACTTTGAGGGGGGTGGCCGGCATCTGCTTATTGACGTTTCGGTGGCGCGGCCCTTGGCTCTTAGCCACGTGGCTGGGGCCTCCCTCGTGCGGCAGGTTACACGGCGGACCGGGCGGAGCGGGCCAAGCTCCTGGCCTACGGCGACGTCGGGCACCATCGTGTGACGTGTGGTGCCCTTTGTCCTGGAGGAGTTTGGGGCCATGGGGCCCCTGACCTCCGCCTTCTTCAAGGAGTGTTGCCGGCTCCGGGAGGACCGGCTGGACCTAGAGGGCCAGCGGGCCCCATGGTCGGCGCGGACCTGGACGTCATATTGGCGTCAGCGCTTGTCGGTGGCGCTGACTCGGGCCATGGCTGACATCATGCTCCGCCGTACGCGGGCTGATTTTGCGGTGCAGCAGGGCTATTAGGTTCCTCCCGTTAGGCGTTTCCATTGGTCTTATCGTAGTATAGAGCTTTGACATGGCTCTGTATATAGGTTTATAGCTGGGCGTTTGCTTTGGTTTGAGTGATTTCACTCTGCTGTAAGTAATTATATTTTTAATATATATGTGGCTGTGCATGCACGCAAATACTACAGTAGTATACAATTAATGCATGTAGTATGTTTGCATGGTGCGATGCTATGTGAATATACTGAGCTGCATGTGACTACAGGTGTGTGACTCGTGGTGTGCATTAATTAATTAATTAACTGAATTAATTAATTAATATTAATTAATCTCGTGTCCCCGTTGGGGAACCACGGAGGCTAAACAGGTGGGGATGTGATAAGTAACTCACATATTCTCACCTTCCATACAACAACCTTGTTTTCCAGCAGGCTGAAGAGCATGACAGGCGTCTATGAGCTCGCCAGCTCCTTGCAACGGTGATGCCGCTCCCAGGCAGCTAGGGTCCTTGACTACGCAATATAGAATGTCTACCGTGTGAAAACCTCCATACAGGAAGCGTAGCAAAGCCAGATAACTGCCCGATCAATTCTGGGTAGCTTTAGGAAGCATGGCATACGCAGCGTAAGGAAAACCATTGAAAGCTGCGGAAAATCTGATAGCACAACTGCAACAAGTGGAGAACAAAATAGCGAGAAAAACCCAGAAACGGCGCAAAAAGTTTCATGCCAGGTTCATTAACCCCTAAATGGGCAGAAATACTGCCGATGCATCGGCTGTAACTTCACAATTTTGCAAACCAGATGCCATCCAACCCACCCATATCCAATGGCTGTCCTTGGGGGCCAAGCATGTCCATGAGTTGCCCTTCGGGTTACACTCACAATCGGGTCACAATTAGTTGCTGAACAGTTTGAGCCATTGGGGTCATCATTTGGGTGGGTATGCCAGCAGTTACACCCAGTACAGCCCATAGGGGTACCGTTGGTAAAAAGCAACCAAGGGGGTAGGAGTGGGCATACTACCTACTAATACCTACTAATATGGCCCCCAACCATGCCACACAATACATTTCCCTTCCACAATGATGGGGAAACATAACTGCATCATCACACTGCCCTTACATGGCACCTATGTGCAGGTGCCACCTTGTCCATGCACGTAGGTAACGTGGTACGGATACCCTACGTAAGGCATGCATTCTAGGAGGCAGCCACCAACAAACTAGTGATTTTAAGCCTATTTCAGCTTGCCCTAGCAAGGATAAACTAGGCCTAAGCTGCTATAGCTTGCCAGGTGATGGCCAGCACACCTGGTGGCACATGCTGACAATGGGAAGCTTCTACTCACCGGTTACATGCTTGATGATGCCACAGAGACCAGCCAACTGCCTCACACTCATGCAATATGTGTGTGGGAAATGTATAACAAACATATATGGAGGTATTCAAACCCATACAGCATCTAAAACTTATCACCATCACACTGTGGCAGGTCAACTGACTGAGGGAAGCATCTAAGAAGGGTGTTTTAGAAAGGGGCCAGGCCAGGGTCAAGAAAGAGCATGAATAATGCAAAAAGAATGTGCTACACAAGCTAGAACGTATATATAAACGTCAAACATCGATAGGAAAACGATGCTGAAGCTTTACCAGGCATGGATGGCGTTACCTTGGCCCAGGCGGTGGCCGCAAAATGGCGCATTTCGGCACACCAAAGTTGTGCAGCATGGTCGCTGGATTCGGCGATTTCTGGCCACCCTTGCACGTTTACGACTACTATGTATCATAAAAAGTACAAAGAAACCAATATATCCTTTAAAATACGCCGGAAAGGTATTGCTGTCAACGTTTCTATCGTCCGGCCTGATCGCAGTTTTTTCCAGCAAGAACGCTGCCGACACCTATCAAATGGCATTCCCGCGGTCCAAAAATTGGCCTGTGTGATCTTTAGGACGTATAAAATCAATTTCCTAAGTTTGGTCAGAAAATTCGAACGAAAACGTAAATGCCATGCGTGGGCGCAAGCCGCCATGGCCAGGTCGTCGTTTTCCGGAATGCACGTTGTACGTGAAAAAGTACCCTGACCCCTTGTACTTTGACCGGCCAGAACACCTCTATAACTTTGTCAGAAGTATGCAAACCCTAGTACCATGCTGTGATGAAAATTATAAACTTTCGATCTTCTCAGCTAAACTTTTCCTAATTCTCAATAGTTTTCGCGGCATTTGGTCCCCCGAGAAGGGGCCGACGTGTCGGCTGTAACTCAGTTTTAGGCGGAAAATCGGCAGCCAGACCATTTAGGGGTTAAGAGCGCAAACAGACTGGGCGGTGACATGCGGCAAATCAACGTACCACGGCCGGCATTATTTCCTACCCAGGCGCGCAAGAAAAGCCAGCCAGCCATGGATGGATTAACCGCGGATCGCGCAGGCCTGAACGAGATCATTTTAGAAATGACAGGAAATGGCCGCAGATCGAAGATGCTTAGGTTATTTTCATGGTGTCCGTTACTAAACGGCTCTTGCTGCATCAAACTAACCCACGAATGTCGAGTTCTACCGTCGCAGGCACACATGCTAGATTATTCATCGCGGCCAAATTGACGTTGGATGAGACCCCCGTCCAAATCTGTACCAACAAAGGCAGCGAATTTGCAAATAGTGCAGATCTTGCTATGAAACATCATAATAGAACATCACTTTTAACCATCGGCTTAATTTTTTCGCCTGTCGCCCGCCGGATTAGCCATATTTTAACGGAACGCACGTCGCCATGGCCACCTCCGCACGGTGCGCGCACTGTGCACCACAATGTCAAAATAAGATCGCGTCGAATTGTGAAAGTTCAGACGGGTCAGTACTTATAGTAGAGATACGAAATCTGTGGCTTCAAATCGTTGCCCTGTCGTTCTGGCATCCTAGCCGCGCAAAACGTAAAAAAAACGCGGAAAACACGGCATTATACGGTATTATACGGTATTATACGTCATTATGCGCTAAAACGTATTACGTATGAAAAATCATACGCTAAAAGCCAGCGTATTACGTATTATACCGTATTATACCGTATTATACGGCGTATGATCTCACTCTGCGAGCAACTGGTTGAAGAACGCTGCGCGGTCCTCGGCCGGGTGCCCAGCATGTGGGGCATATCCGACAATTACCGAGAGCATAATGGGGGTCCGGCGTCCTTCAAGGGAGCGGAAAGTGCACTGAAGGATCCTATTCGAGCAAAGTTTGTGGTCCACGAGCTGGGCGGCAGCGGTGGGGGAGCAAAGCAGGCCCACTCCTCCCTGACCCGGTGCATGCGCCGGGCCGCACAGCAGTTGCCATTGTAGTGCGAGGGTGACACGCTGAACGGGGCCCTCAAAGGAGCGTCGGTGCTCTTGGACCCCAAGCACATCAATGCCATATAGGCAGCAGTAGTGGACAAGCTCGTTGGCCCGCGGGGGGGCATCTCCCCCGGGCAGGGTGCGGACATTGTAGGTTGCGATGCGCAGCGAGTGGTGCCGGCGTTGGCCCAGCAGGGGGCGCCGGGGACCCGCGGTGTCGGCAGGGGGTTGGGGGGAGGCTGGCGGGGACGTGTGTGCGACGTGAGATAACATAGTACTTTTCAACGCGCATAGGGCACCCTCCAGGCGGGCGGCGCGACTTGCTCGATCGCCTGGTCTTGGGGTCAAAGAATGCAGCATACCGTTGGGAGTGCCGGGTTGCGAAAGCCAGCAGGCGCTCCTTGTTGCGAAGTTGGCGATGAAGGTCGCGGCTTTGACTCCGTTGCATCGTCCGTGAGATTGGACTATCCAATCTACACGCTCGGCCATCGGACGACGGGTGTGGGGGGTGGGTTCTAGCTAACCCGGCCCCCGGTAGCTGCTCGCGGTGTGAGGGGGCGGGGAGGGCCTACTCCCTACCCCCCCGCGCGTCTCCCCTCGGCGTGGTAACCTCCCGTGAGGTAACCTCCATGTGCCATGCGTCGTCCTTCCACCGCAGCCGCACCTTCTTCGTGCGGTCAGCGAGGGCCTCCTTCGCGTCCTCTTGTGCCAGCCGGTCCCTGCGGGCGCGAAGCTGCGCCGGGGTCAGATCGTCGTCGAGACTCCAACCCAAGCCTCGTGGTAGCTTGGTGCGGTGTTGGAGAATATAGTGCTTGCCGATGGGGCGCGTAAGCACGAGCGCCACCGGCGCATCCGCGCGCCCCGGTAGGCGGCGGACGGTGTCAATTGTGACACTGTCCTCTAGGCGGAAGTTGGTGATGAGTTCCTTCTCCACCTTGAGGCGGAGGCTCAGCCCCGTCTCCCGGGGGAGGGCCGCCACATTACGAATAATTATGGTGCGGCCGCGCCGCTCTTTGTTGTCCCGGTCGGCGAAGGTCCTAGAGACCGCCTGAGCAGTGCTAGTGGCTATTTCTTGGATGGCTGTGCTGGCCATAGTCGCGTAGGACGGGGCCACCTTCGCCACCTGCGCCTCCACGTTGTCCGCTAAATTGCCGGCCACCTGCGCCGCGAGGGTGCCGGCAACCGCCTCCGTCAGCGTGCCGGCGACCTGGGCCGCCACCTTGTCCGCCACGTTGTCCTCGATCGCCGCAGCCAAGTGGCCTGCGAGATCAGAATTTATCAGCTCCGTGGCAAGCTTCTGCGCCACCGTACCGGCAAGGGCTGCTGCTGCTGCAGATCCGGATACTGGCAGCAGTTCCGAATTTCCCAGCAGCGTCGTCGTGGCAACGACGCGCAACTCACTTTTCTTGAGTGAGGTCAAGTCCTTCGGGTCGGTAACCGGGGTAATGGCGGTGAGCCCAGGCGGTGGCTGAGGCCAGAGTAGGGGCCGGCCTTGTTGCATAATCTCGGTGAGCAGAGCCACGAAGTCCAGCTTAGACAAGGTCAGAAGGAGTTGCACATTAGCTGTGCCGTTAGCAAATGCCGCAGCGTCGAAGGGTGCATTGCGGACTTCAGTAGCGGTGTGCCCCGAGTCGGCAGGGGCTGCGACGAACAGGGCCCGGGCCGTGCCAGTGTGGCCACGGGGGGATTTAGGCCCATGTTTCTTGGCGGCAGACTCCATAGCCTGAGAGTTGCCCGTGTCTTCTCCTATGGCTGGCGCCTGCGGGGCGTCGCCTGCACGGGCGGCAGCAGGCGGTGATTCCTTGCGCCCTGATTTCTTGGTAACCATCTTCAAGACCGAGCTCGGTCGATGTGGCGTGGAATGGCGAGTCGATCGTGACAAATCCGACCTAATTCGGTGACCAAACGTGGTAGTAAGCGTCGTTTACGTCCGCCATAGCATGTCAATTTTGAATTTCGCGCCCGAATGAATCTGGCCTGAAGGGAATATACATGTGCTACATGATCTCCCAACGGAGTCATGTCATAGTTTAGTTTAATTTAATTTAATAGAAAGCACTTTGCAACAAAAAGGCGCCACGACAACACGCAGCCGGCCCTGTCAACGGTGCACATATCTAGTCCACTCCCCAGGTGGCATCTGTCCAATGATACCGGCACTAGCTTGCATGAGTTGGCGGAGCGCGTGCATGATCGTTAAACCATTTATATACATAAGTCTCGATATATCGATCACCACAAGAAGATTGAATGTTCGAAAGCAACTCGGTACACAGGATGTGATCAACTTTTCCACAGCTGGGCTGTCTGGAGCATGCAAGGTCTATCCGCAACATGTCAAACTATGGCCATGGTAGTACATCAAAGAAGAGATGAGTCTTCCCGTGTAACTTCTGGACATGTGCACGCAATGACCTCGGTCTGCTTCGCTCGGCTGGCCAGTCAACCACCTGGCGACAATAATATTGATATATCAGGGTTAATCATCGAGTGTCAAGTCAATTACTGGGACCTCCTTTGGCAAGACACTCTGAGTGTTGTTGACACCATCCTCCAAAAGGCAGATGGCAGCGCCTCGTTGTAGGGCAGTTGCTTGCTCCTCCTTGACAGGGACAGGGGCCAGCCTGCTCACGAAATGGGCGTGCCGGATGATGGAGCCGATCTGGGCGCACAGCAGAAACATAAATAGAGTTGCCATAGGCAGTCCACGCACAAGTGCCCCAACAAGGAAGACACACAAAATTGTCAGCCGGATCGAAGGGGCCCATGACGAAGCTGAGAGAAGCAGAAGAATCCCGACATGGTAGCCAGGCAGCAGGTGCTGAGAAATAACCATGTGACCAAACTACTGGGAGCTACTTAGAACGGGCCCAAGCGCCTAAGCTCCCAACCAGCACATGTCACATGCCAGCAGAACGTGCTATGGAACTTGTGGGACGCACGGTCTGTACTGCTCTTGCTTACTTAAAACCTTAATCTATGAAAACTACTACACTTCGGCATGCTCACTGGATGTTGCATGCCCCACCAGGGCCTACCCTACCCATGGCCTTGTGCACCCACCAATGGGCGCCTCACCCATGCACGCACATGTACCCACTTGTAGAGCACGCGCGCCACACTTGGTGCCTGCATCTATACCTTCCATTACTCACCGGAATGTTGTGCTTCACGGCAGGGTAGGCGCCCTCCATGAGGCGGGTGCAGCCCGCCTCCCTCCCATCAGCATCGTTGAGCAGCCATGCTGCCATCCCACTACTTGCAGACGCGGCACCATCGGACGGCTGGCAGCGCCACAGGGCAAGGATCTGCACGCGCTGGTCGGGCGCCACCTGGGAAGGAGCAAGCAGCAATTGGGCAGCGCGAGTTCGCCAAACCAAGGCACAGATACACGTTAGGAGATCACGTTACAATTTTTTTTCCCATAAGAAGACGCAACGATGAAGGGTGCGCCTAGACAAGCAGTGTCCTTGACTGTGTCAAATGAAATGGGAGAATCCAAGCAGCAGTGTTCATGACTGCAGCAGGAATTTTCAAACTGAGGGGAAGCCCAAGTGACGCGCTTACCTGGATCTTGTCTCCCACGCCAAAGATGGCCCCCGTGTTGGCGCACGCCACGGCGTGGAAGAAGTCCACCACGCCACCCGGCGCACGGCGGTGCGGTTCCCAGGCCTTGCTGTCCCTTGTCTCATAGAGAAAATCAGCCACATCCTCATTGCCCCGATCTGCCGTGTATACACCGCGGTCCTCGCCAAACAGGGCATCCAAGGGGTGCTCGCAGGCTGGGCCCACATACCTCCAATCTGGAGCACCCGGCACACTGGTTAGCCTTTCATTTTTCAATATACTTGGTAACTCAAGCGTACATACAGCAGGGGGGGCAGAGGCGGGCGCCCCCTCTGGAAGCGTCTCAGCGCACTCTGGAAGCACCTCCCCTCGTCCCGCCTGTGCCTTCCCCTTCCCGTCCAGCACATGCCCTTTTCCACGTTGCTGTGCTTGTGGCAATCCATTGCGAACCGCCTCCGCCACACCCGGCGCGCCCATGTCTCCCTCCGCAACCATGTCGTCCCTGGGCTGGCTGTCGGCCTGGTCGGGATCCCTGTCCACCTGTGCACTGGCCACCTGTGCACTGTCCACCTGTGCACTGTCCACCTGTGCACTGTCCACCTGTGCACTGGCCACCTGTGCACTGGCCACCCGCACCTCAGCCCCCAGCTTGGCACCGCCCCTGCTGGCCCTCTCTTCAAGTGGCGACAAACCAGGCACCCGGGCAAGAGCGGTCATCGTGGTAGATTCCATCACCGTGTCCTGAGCTGGAGAAGATGACAAGAGGGAGGAGCAGGGAGCGGGCATTGGCAGGGACACCGCAGGGCCTGCGCTCGAGCCAGGGTGTTCACTGCGGAGGTCGCTTGCGTTGCCTTGCACATCGCACGACAGCCTTGATGGCCATGCTGGCCTTTCCATGCCAACCATACCAGCCCCCTCTGCAGCATTGGTCTGTTGCTGGTTGGCACACAGGCCCCGTTCTTGGGTCGCTGGCTGGGCCAGCAGCACCGGCGTGCCCTCAGTCCCCTGCACATGGCCCGCTGCATCGTCGCAACTGTCACTGACGACATCATCGTTGTAATCAGTGCCGCTGTCAGCATCTATGTCGTTGTTGCCACCCTGTGATGCCACTCCCAAGTGGACGCTGGCTTGGCCATCACCTGCCGCCGAGGGGCAACCGAGAACCGACAGATAAAAAGGATAAATAGGATAATTAGGATACTTAGGATACCCCTGCTGCTGCTGCTGCTGATGCTACTGCTGCTGCTGCTGCTGCTGCTGCTGCTGCTGCTGCTGCTGCTGCTGCTGCTGCTGCTGCTGCTGCTGCTGCTGCTGCTGAATCTGCTGCTGCTGCTGCTGCTGCTGCTGCTGCTGCTGCTGCTGCTGCTGCTGCTGCTGCTGCTGCTGCTGCTGCTGCTGCTGCTGCTGCTGCTGCTGCTGATGATGATGATGATGATGATGATGATGATGATGATGATGGTTCTCTAATGCTGTGGTAACCGATTGAAAAACAAAAAGAAAGACAAAAGTGTGCATTATGGCCCACTATCATCCAACGGTCAACCAACTGGACGTGGTCAACCAAAAATCCGGATGATGAATCCGGGAAACCCCACCCCACCAAATCCGATGCCAGAAAAGCCAGATGAACTTGTGCGGCTGATTAGGTCCACCCATGCCATCAGCCAGCCAAGCACTCACTTGCCAAACTGCAACAGGAGAAAGGGAGTCAGAACACCACGGATACTGCCCTGCGTCCATTAGCTGCGCGTTGACAACTTGTGCCGAATTGTGCCGTATTGCTTGCACGACCCGTCAGCGGGAAACAATAAAAGAGAGTTTCCTTTTTTCAGCAAACCGAGAACAAAGAAGACCCCTCCGCTATGCATGGCAAGCACAAAAGAGCATGATCCCTCACCTGCGGTCTCCCCCACACAGGGTTCCCCTGGACGCATGCCGACCTGCTGCTCCTGCGATGCCGCGACAGCCGTCTCTGGGTGCTGCTCATCCCTTAGGCTGACCGACGCAACCGCACCCCCCATGCCTGCCGCGTCGCTGGGCATGCGTACAGCCGGGCCGGAAATCGGTGGTCTGCTTTCAACTCCAGGCAAGCCAAAGGGTGATGGTTGCTGGCCACAGCAAACTGTGCACGTCCTCCTTGGTACGAGGCGGTCGCATGAGCAAAGCGCGCCTCCCCTGGTCCCCAGCTCATGGCAATCGCGACACTCGGATCGGATTTTCCCGTGACTGCACGCCTGTCCACTGTTAGCATGAGCCTGAGCATGTGCATGCTGCTTGCACGTCGGGCACGCCGCACGGGTGTTTCCGTGCGCGCAGGTGTCGGGGATCTGGCTGCGCCGGTGCTCCACGCTCTTATACTCGCCGCAGGCACCGAGAGCCGAAGGCATGCACTCGAGGAAGTTCCGGGGGGCGGGGGTATGCAGGCACCTGGTTTTCTTTCGTGGCTTTGCCTCATCCTGCGGCACAGGCTCCTTCTTGTTCTCGTGCGCACAGAGGACGCACCGGGTCCACCAACGAATCTGGCCGTGGGGACAGGGGCACTGGAACTCTGGGCCCAGTCTCGAAAGACCGACAGAGGGCAACCCTGTCGTGGCCGCCCGGTGTTCTGGCCCTTGGTGCGCTGCCACAGAGCTTCCCTCTTGCCGGCTGGTCTTGGCTTCTGGCATAAGAGCATCGTGGCTGGAATTCATGGCTGGCCGCTTGGTGCCTTGCGCTGGTGCGGACGCTGGTAGTTGGCCTGTGCCTGTCACATGGGCCTGCCTGCGTGATGGCGTGACCTTGCACGTGAGCCCACTCCCGGGCTTGTATTGCCCTTGCTCCTCCTCCCCCGCGCTGGGGACGTGCAGCCTTCCCTGCACATTGGGGGCTGCCTTCTCAGGGGACCCACCAGCTGATCGAGGGGCTGACAAGGGGTGCAATGCCGCAACTCCCGTATGAGACCCCTGCACAGGCATTGGGTGTCCCAGGCCAGGGTTAATCCCAGGAGTGGAGGGTTGGCTGGGCGACGTGCCTGGCTGCACGGTCCCAGCAGCTGGTAGTGCTGCCGGCGATGGGTCGTATCGCGGCCGTGGCGGAGTGCCATCGGGAACCTGGTGCTGCACCCGTCCCAAACCCATGCCGCCGACGCCACTGCCCGGTGTGGGATGCGTCGCCAGAATTGCGCCATGAGCCATGGTGTTGCGCACATGGGTCACATCGGGCAGTATGCCCCCGTGCTTATACAGCCTGCCCGCCTGGGTCATAGGCGCGGCAGATACCTGCGAGGCCCCTGGACGCCCTTGACCGTGACTAAACTCGGACGGCCTGGCCATGTATATATCACTGGCCGTATATATATCATTGGCCATACATATATCACTGGCCATATATATACCACTGGTCATATACATACCACTGGCCATATATATACCACTGGCCGTCGAGGCCCTCACCTCGACATCGATTGGCATTGCATTTCTTTCTTTTCGGCTGGCCGTGTTTGGAGTACCAAACGCGTGGCTCAGGGGAGCAGAGGCCCCCCATACCATGCTGGCGGCATGCGCAGGCATCACAGGAACAACCCCCCTGGATGCTGGGAGTGGCAGCCGTGTTTCTGATATCGTAGCCTGCGTGAGGTGCTTGTCAATGCCCGGTTCGTGTACTTGGTGCCCGTGGGGGGTCATGGATGCGCAGATGATGAGTGATGGCGTTCACGGCCGCGGCACATTGCCTGCTGGAGCAGTTACGGCCGCCTGTCCAGGAATAGGCCTCTGGCATGTGGGTGGGAAGCAGTGAAGAACCCACAACAGTGCAACATGACGTGAGGAAACAGAACTTCGCAATAGGGAGCGGATGAAAAGATGCCACACGTCCCAGATGCCATATGATGCCAGATGCTGGAAAAAGGATTGTGCGGAATAGTGCCAGAAATGCCTGCAAACGGGCTGACGATGTCAAAGAACTCGCGACGAGGCATCAACCACGTAAAAATTGACCATTATTCGCAATCTCCATAACAAAATTGCTGGATGCAGGCAGTCATCACACCACGCCCCATATGACGAAAAAAAAACACAGGAACATCACCAACAAGCAAAGCCATCGCGGTGCTCCCAATTCAATGATGCCCCGTGCTCCCTTGTCTTCAAGCACGAAGCTGTGACCGTATGGGAAGCAAGAAAGTGAAGAAAGAGGTAGCCCGGCCCCCTCTCTAGTAGTGCGCGCGCACGCCACGAGGGAAAAAAGTCAGCGTTGCATTGCAGCGCCGCCTTGTCATAAGCGTGCGCCATACCTTCTAAATCTGGGCGCTGTTGACAGAGCTCGGAAAGTGCGCTCCGACGGGCATCATCGAGCCCCGCTCCTCTGCCAGCGCAGGTTCCGGGATACTCTGAAGACACTGCAGCTGATCATCCGGGGTAATAGAAATAGAATAGCCTTGAAAACGACGTTCAGTTCATGGTTTTTCTTGACGAAAAGAATCCGACTGTAATTTGGGGTAAATTTGGTCACCTTGTAAAAATATTCATTAGCCGCAAGGAAATTTTGATGGAAAAGGGAAGCCTTGCGATTTGCTCGGGGGAAATGGAAGTGAAGTGGGGGCAGTTGCAGCCTTGCAGGAGTCTTGGTGTGACGTTTTCGCATGAGTCTTGGTGTGACGTTCTCGCCTTTTTGGTCATCGGCGTGTTTATAAAGGTTCTAGCGGCCCATGTTCCGCGGGCTCGTAAGCATTCGGCATCGTCGGATCTCCCGCGTCCCGAAACACCCTGTTGATCCACCGTCGGATCTTGCGCGGCCGTGAGGCGATGTGTCTCAACATCAGTGTCGGAGAACCCGCGGGCCGCGGCCCACGGAAGCTGCTAGAAGATGCGCCAATCTGCGCCAAGCGCTCGTCCCCGGCTCTCTGCCCGACGCGGTGCGGAAACGTGACCCGTACAGTGTACAGCATAGCCCATGAGCGGCAACTTGGCCCGTAGCATAGCCCAGGCTAGCCCAGGCACTTAAGTAGAGCCCAGCCCACTTGAGATCTTTCATGACCTCATGGGCAAAAACAGGATCTTTACCCACATGCCAATGACAACCCATTACAGTAGAAGTCCAGTGGCTTCCGTGGTCTGTAGGTAGTAAGGCTCCGTTTTAGCCACTGACATCTGACTACTGGTTATATTTGGAATAAACGTACACCTATTTACCTGGAAAGTAGAGCTATAGAAAAGAATCTCGGCTGCTCATGTGCGGGGTGGGATCCAACTGATTGCCTGACTGATCTTAGTGGCGCCAGTGCGCCACTGGCACAAATTTATTATTACTCACGGCCGGACGTCTAGCAGGACGTGACACGCACACTGGTTTCATATATTCCGGATCGCAGTCGGGTAACCTGAAATGGCCTTGAAAGATGGCTGATAATAATTACTTTTGGAACCACGGAACACAATTGCACGGCCGACAATTGCACGTACCTGGTCACATGCATCCACGCCTCTGCATATAAATTTGCGCCTGTCAAGTATGCCGGCCCTTGAAATTTCGAAACCAGGGCGTGGGGATGCAACAGTAAGCAGATTAGCACCTCGTGAAAAGGTATGCTACTTCCCAGGACATGTAAAGAGTCAGCGGTTAAGCGGGAAATTAATACATCGCGTGTTTATGTATTAAAATAATCTAGAGTCTTGGCTCACGCTACCATATATCATGTCCAGGGCAACGACGCAGCCATTGGTTCGCGGACATTGCAAATGTCATGATTCATTTGGGTCCCAGATGATTTAGAGTCTAGCTTCGATTCCACACTAAGCTTTCATGATGGAGGATGTTATGGAGACTCCTCCAATGGATATTCCAGAGGCCGAGGCGATTCAACGGGTCGTGCGGAAGCTAAATGCCGCCAGGAACGAGGAGGAGGAGGTCATGCATCTACTGGGAAGTGCGAATTCTTGGCTATCGGCTTTCCCCGCTGCCGCCCGTAGGAAAATGGCCCCGTTCATGTACATCGCCGTGTATCCCCAAGGGGACGCCCTTTACTTGGAAGGCGAGAACTCAATTTCGCCCGTCCAGTTCCTGCTCTCCGGCGAGGTGTCCATCTACGAGAGCTATTCCAAGCTTCGCGCCAAGGCCGAATTGGAAGCGTACGATGCGGAGAAGATCCGGCTCAAGGCGCTGCGGGACGCGGGTGCGGAGGACGTTCTCAACGGCTACAGCGACACGAACGACCTCAAGGGGGCCTCCCCTCAAGTGGCCGCGCTGGCCCGTGGCGCTGGGGAGCCGCTCCTGCCGCCCGCGCCCCAGGTGGTCCACACGGTGCGCCGCGTGGGCGAGTGCATCAACACGCGTGCCATGTTCGGCGAGCGCAAGACGCACACGGCGCGCGCGGCGGACGAGTGTGAGGTCATCGAGATCTCGTTCAAGGACATGAGCAACGCCGTTGCGCAGGAGGTGCCCCCAGGGTTTGACCACGACCGCTTCATGCGGCTGCTCCAGATGAACTGTTTCGAGCGTTCCGTCGCCGACATCGAGCTCATGGCGCAGCTGGCGGCAGCGCGGCGACTCACCTTCCTTGCGGGACTTAACCAGGCACAGATCCGAAACGTCTGCAAGGGGGCGTCGCTACTAATAGCCAGCAAGGACGACATCGTGCTCTGCCAGGGCGACTACGGCGACAACTGCTGCATCCTCATCCAAGGGAGCGTATCCACGCACGTGCACGAGCACCTGGAGCTAGCGCGCTTCGTGGCGCCAGGGTCCCAGAGCCTCGCGCACCCTGGCAACGCGCACAAGGATGGGCCCATGCTGGGCAGCGGGGGTGGCGGCCGCAAGCACCACCGCAAGAGCATGAGCAAGGAGGCGGGGAAACGGCGGGCGCTCATGGCCCGCGCCAACGCGCCCTCCTCCGCCTACGTCCGATCTAGCCTGGGCGCATACCATGCCCCTAAAGAGTCCCTGATCGGGCTGGGTTCCCCCCAGTTGGAGTACTTCATCCTGCAGGGTCGGCTCGACATGTGCGCGGCGCAGGTCTCCCCCGCCCTCGCGCACGAAGGGAAGAACTTCCGTCAGATCGTCCAGGAGCTAGGCCCCGGCCTGGTGCTGGGCAAGCGCGTGTCGTCACTCATGGCAAACGAGTTCTTTGGGGACCACGCGCTGGTACTAGAGGACCGGCGCCGCACGGGGAGCGTGATCGTGAACACGGCCTCGGTGCTGCTGGTGGTGGGCAAGGCGACGTATGACTACGTGTATAAAGCCAAGCAGATGGAGAAGCTGACCATGCAGGTGAGGGGGTGGGGGTGGTGGGTGAAGCGCTCTGTGTGTGTGCCTGTTTTTGTGTGTGGTCAACAATTTCCAGGTTACCATGCAGGTGAGGGCATGTGTCTGGGTGGGTGTGATCAACCATCAACCAGGCAGGTCTAGGGGGGGGGATGCGTGCGCGTGGGTGAGGGTATGGCAGATGGAAGAGCGTGCGTAGGGGGCTGAGCGTGGTTGCATGAGATGTCGTATCCACGACAGGTGGTTGCAAGGTGCGGGCCATGTGTGAGTAGGCAGGTTGGTATGTGTATGACAGGGAGGGATAGGGAATGGGATGGGAAGGAGGGGATGTGGTCTCTGGGCTGTTTATGGAGTAAGTTGGGAAGGTGAAGGCCCGGCAATGCTGCTGTGAAAATGTGTGGAGGTGCGTGGAGAGCCGTAGCGTTGGGAGAGCAGCTGGCCGACATCTATTTGCGTATGCAGGGATGGTGCATTGGTGGTCAAGGGCATGGCAGGCGTTGACACAGGGCACCCCCCCGTGTGTGGGTAGAACGTTGTGTCACGTCGCGCCTTGTTGCGTCTCTTGCCCAAGGTGTTCCAGGAGGCAACAAAAAAAATGTTTCAAACGGTGGGGGCAGGTTGACTTAATCTTGAGGATGCCCCCTGGTTACATAATCTTGAGGATGTCCCATGTACTTGACAGTGCGTGGGTTAGTCATGATGGGGAGTTGCCACGTGCGGGATGAGCACTTGAGGATTGCCAATCAGCGGACGAGCTGCCAAGCATCCCCCTCGCGCTCCCGCATATCCTTGTCCCTGTGCAGCATCCAATCATTGCACATCCACTCTAACCATCACTATAGCATGCACCGCCGCAAAGTCTTGATGCGGCAATTCCTGCTCGGTGGATGCCCCCCTCCCCCCATTCTCCCTGGCAGGTGTCCATGCTGCGCAAGCTGCCTGGCATGAAGGCGTTCAGCAACCTGCGGCTGATCGAGATGACGTACCGCATCCGGGAGCTCTCCTTCAACCGGGGTGTGAGCATCGTGACCAAGGATGGGCCTGCTGGAGACATTTTCTTCGTCAACTCTGGCAGCTGCTTCGTTGTGGTTTCCCCAGGCGGCAGCAGCACTACTGCTGGCCACGATGCCAGCCACAGGGGTAGCCGCGCCAGCATTAGCTCCGGGAACGAGGGCGGAGCTATGCTCGGGAGCAGCCTGGGCCCCCGCGGCAGCACTTCTGGCAACGCCCCCTCTAGCAACGTCTCGTCCACCACCACGCGTGCCAAGCACATCACCAACAGCGGCCTGCTGTCATCCGTGGCGCTGTCGGTGAGGCATGCCGGAGGGATCGAACAGCTCAGCAAGATGGCCGAGGAGTTTTTGCTGTCGCCCCGAGGGGGCGGCGTAGGGGCAAATGCAATGGGGACCCATGAGCCATTGCCCCACGCCACCGTGGGCGCGACTGCAGGGCCCACGTCCTCAGTTATTCAAGCGGCCGCCCCGTCGACCCTGGTCCCGTCCCAGCCAGGGTCAGTCGGCGCGCCAGCAGCGGCCGGGCGGTCGCCGCGCCCCGTCAATGTCCCATTGGAGGTTGCGCTTCTGGCGGCCGGGGAAATGTTTGGGGAGTACGCGGTGATGTTTGGGCAGAAGCAGCCGTTCACGATACACACGGCCAGCCCAGTGCAGTGCTTCTACCTCCCGTACGTTATTGCGCTGGCACGCTGGCTCGGCGCACGCAGCTCCGACCGTGGGGAGTAGCTTCCTTGCGCTGGCTCTGTCTGTTTGCCAGTAATAAGATGTCGTGTCAATGTGCATCAGCTATTGCACCCATGATGATGGATCGTATGAACATGCTACGTGTGGTTCATCTTTGTAGCGACACGTGTGGTTCATCTGCTGCATGTTCCCGAATGACTTGGAGGTCCTCTGCTTGCCCTACTTGCCTCGCCTGTCTGTTCTCTTGGCCTGCTTTGCCTGCTTTTCTGAACTGCCTGGCCGTGCCTTGTCTGGCTTGCCTGGCCTGCCTGGCTTGCCTGGCTTGCCTGGCCTGCCTGGCTTGCCTGGCCTGCCTGGCCTGCCTGGCCTGCCTGGCTTGCCTGGCCTGCCTGGCTTGCCTGGCCTGCCTGGCTTGCCTGGCCTGCCTGGCTTGCCTGGCATGCCCGGCTTGCCTGGCCTGCCTCGCTTGCCTCGCTTGCCTCGCTTGCCTCGCTTGCCTGGCTTGCCTGGCCTTCGTCGCTTGCCTGGCCTGCCTGGCGTGCCTGGCGTGTCTGGCTTCCGTGGCCTGTGCCTGACCTGCCTGGCTTGCCTGGCCTTCGTGGCTTGCCTGGCTTGCCTGGCTTTTACACGCTTTGAAATGTTTGCCTTGCCTTTGCTGTGCCTTGCCTTGGTTACCTATGCTTTACACAGTTTGAAATGTTTGCCTTGCCTTGCTGTGCCTGTCTCACCTGCCTTGCCGGTTGAGCCAGGGGTGACGAGTTCCTGAACACACTGCCCCCCTCGGTCATCAAGGCCATCCGCAGCCTGTCCGTGGAGCGCTGCGAGCGGTGGCACAAGCGTGCAGAGGTGAGGGCGGCGGCATGAGCGCGCAGAGGTGAGGGTGGTGGCAAAAGTGCACAGAGGTGAGGGCGTTGGCATAAGCACGCAGAGGTGAGGGTGGTGGCATAAGCGCGCAGAGGCGAGGGTGGTGGCATAAGCGCGCAGAGGCGAGGGTGTCGGCATAAGCGCGCAGAGGTGATTGCAGTGTACTTCATGCTGCCGTGGAGGTAGCACATCCATGGGAATGTAGCCAAGTCAGGAAGCACAGTGCATTCTGTAAGTCCAGCCAAATGCTCTGTTGGAGTTACATTTATTTCGCGGCATAGCCCCATGCCTCCCCCGTCGCTTTCCTCCTTGCCTTCCTCCCATCAGAGTGGCAGGGTCAATATCCCCTGGTCTCCCTCCCTCCCTCCCTCCTTCCCTCCTTCCCTCCCTCCCTCCCTCCCTCCCTCCCTCCCTCCCTCCCTCCCTCCCTCCCTCCCTCCCTCCCTCCCTCCCTCCCTCCCTCCCTCCCTCCCTCCCTCCCTCCCTCCCTCCCTCCCTCCCTCCCTCCCTCCCTCCCTCCCTCCCTCTGCAAACCCGCAACACAGACAAGCACACACGCGCACGTACACACGCACTAACACACTGGGGGCTCGACATGGCTGCCTCCCTACACACACATGCACAGGACTATACTACAGTGACCACACGCGCACGCACGCACTCACACACGGGTTGCTCGCCATGGCTTCCCCCCTAAACACATGCACGTACACACACGCACACACGCACAAACGCACACACATACGCCTGCGCGTGCCCACCCACGCAGGAGCTGCCATGCGCCCTCTCACCGCATCTATCACTTGCCACGGCTACCCCCCTACAAACACACATACACACGCATGCACCCACGCACACACCCACGCAGGAGCTGCTGTCGATGCGGATGGACACCCACAAGGAGGCGCGCGGGCCGGATGGCCGCGCATCCCTGGCCGCGACGGTGACCCTCCCTCTGACAGGCATCGACGCCACCCTCGCGGGGGCCAGCAGTACCCGCCATGGGCAGGGCGCCGGCACCGAGCGGGACAAGGGGACCGTGACAGGTGGCAGGGGCTTCCAGTTGCCGGATGCGGCCAACGCGCGCGGTCTCGTGTCGGGGCTGCTGGGTGACGCGCTCATGCGCGCAACGCTCAAGTCCCCTCGCTCGGCGGACGGTGGGGCACGCCGCGGGAGCAAGGACGGGGCCGTCGCAGAGCCACAATCGGCGGCGGTGTTGACCACCAAGAGCTCGTTCAAGGGATCCGAAGTGATCAGCCCAAGGGGGAGCACCGCGGGGGGCTCGGGATGGCGGCGGTCCTCAGCGGTGATCAGCCCGACATCAACCCAGGGTGGGGCCGCGGGAAGGGACCAGGGAGGCGCCCAGGTGGCGTCAGATGGCCGGCAGGGGGAGCCGCCGCCGCCGTCCACTCGCATCGCAGAGGGTAATGAGGTGGCGCTCAACAGCGCCAGCAACAGCCATGCGTCATCCGAGGACTCAGCATCACGTCTAGGGGGGGCGACAGGGGGAGGGGAGGCCACATCCAGGGTGACATTCGCCAGCCTGCCGTCCATACCAGGCAGCGAGACGTCACCAAGGTCCACCCACGGGCCAGGTGTCGCCGTCCCACGCCTCCATTTTCCGACCGGCCCACCTTCGGACAGCACCAACGATAGCAATAACCTTACCATCAGCAATCATGTTGTGTCTGCCGGCCCCGAACAACCCCCCCAGCCGCGCAAGCCATCGTTCATGCTCAGTCCACGCACGGCGTGTGGCGGTGGCACCACGCGCGTGATCGGCAGCGCGGACACCGAGGTGCTGCTGGACACTTTTGTCACGGGGATAGCGGCAGTGGGCGCTGGTGCGGACGGCAAGGGTGCCGGTGGCGGTGGTGGTGGCGGCGGCTACCTAGGCCACGCGTCGGCACGCCACGCCAACGTCCATGGCGGCGCGAATGCGCGGGGAATGTCGCTGCCCACGCTGCGGGACATTGTGGAGCAGGATTTTGATGCGCCTGAGCACATGGTGCGCTGGTACGGGCGCAACGGCGTGGCGGTGGCCAGCATGAAGAGCCAGACGAGCGCTGAGGCGATCGAGGAGCAGCTGGCGCAGCTCAAGTCGGGCGCGCTGAGGGGGGCCATTGCGGACGCGTACGCCAGCAGTAGCGGGGGAATGGCAAGCAGCCGGTCGGGGGCGGGTGGCAGCTCGGCGGAACGCGCCGCGCTCGCGGCCGGCGTGTTCTCCCCCAAAGCGGACTCGATGCAGCTTGCGGAGCTGGCGGAGGTGCGGGCTCGCAAGAAGAAGATGTCGCAGCGGCAGCGGGAGGCCCTCCAGGCCAGCGAGGCGCAGCGGCTGCATGAGCAGAGCATCGCAGCGCGCTCGCTCGCACCACCGCCATACTTGGCCGAGCTCACGCGACAGCGACAGCTGGACGAATATTTGAAGCAGTACCTGCGGCGCAACGCCACGACCGAAAAGGCGTCGGTTGTGCTGTGAGCGGCGCACCGGGCCGAGTGTGGGTGTGTGGGGTTGTACAGTTACCTTGAAAATGTTGTATATTTCTTTTGGGGGCTTTCTTTACCGTTGACAGGGTTTTGCAGGTTGGCGTTTGGTTTGGAATCAGAGCGCACTGGTACAGCGACTGGAACAGATGTGAGGAGTAACTTGACAATATCTTAACCCCTAAATGGTCTTGCTGCCGATTTTCCGCCAAAAAGTGACTTACAGCCGATTTGTCGGCACCTACTCGGGGGACCAGTTTGCGAGAATACTATTGGGAATTAGGAAACGTTTAGCTGAGAAGAATGAAAGTTTATAAGTTTCTCCAGAACATGATACTAGGGTTTGCTATATTTTGACCAAGTTTAACAGGTGTTCCAGACCGTCAAAGTACAAGGGGTCAGGGTACTTTTTCACGTACAACGTGCATTCCGGAAAACGACGACCTGGCCATGGCGGCTTGCGCCCACGCATGGCATTTACGTTTTCGTTCGAATTTTCTGGCCAAACTTAGGATATTGATTTTATACGTCCTAAAGATCATACCGGCCAATTTTTGGTTCGCGGGAATGCCATTTGATAGGTGTCGGCAGCGTTCTTGCTGGAAAAAACTGCGATCAGGCCGGACGATAGAAACGTTGACAGCAATACCTTTCCGGCGTATTTTAAAGGATATATCGGTTTCTTTGTACTTTTTATGATACATATTAGTCGTAAACGTGCAAGGGTGGCCAGAAATCGCCGAATCCAGCGACCATGCTGCACAACTTTGGTGTGCCGAAATGCGCCATTTTGCGGCCACCGCCTGGGCCAAGGTAACGCCATCCATGCCTGGTAAAGCTTAAGCATCGTTTTCCTATCGATGTTTGACGTTTATATATACGTTCTAGCTTGTGTAGCTGTTACGCCGCGGATATCTACCTCCACTTCTACCTCTAATGGGCCTGATACTACCTAAACTGGTCAGGCCTCCTCTACTTAACCCTCTGGCGAAAGACGAACGTGACGGAGCTGATCTCAATGCATTAACGTAAGTGTTACTATAATACGCCATACAACCATTTATCAAAACCCGTTTACTCCAGGAATAGAGGAAGGAAACACAACTACACTGCCGTGACCCAAGCCTAAATGTGTCAATTCACTTAACACACGCCGAGTGCACACACAAGGGGTAGAACGCGCATAAATGGTCACCAACGGTCCAACACGTTCGGGCCGACATGGCCCTCGCCTACAGATGCACGCTGGTCCACTAAATCTACTGATGCACGCTGGTCCACTACATTCTGCCACAGGATCAGGACCACTAATAAAGTACGCGGCGCGGCGCCCAACGGCACCCAATGTACCACAGTACTGTTACGAGGACGATAATGTCCCGGTAGGAGCCTAAACGTAAACCTAGGGACAACCGAGGCAAAAGACCTAATTTACGTCCGTAACTACAACGAATTGTTACGCGACGTAACACCTCCCCCCCACAAAGGTAGGGAGCCCTCTCCCTACGTACAGGGAGGAAAACAAGGGGTAGGAAACCTAATGCACCCAGCACACACTAACACAGTCAGCAGGCCATCCAAGATACAAGGCACCAATAGTTCACACGGTCTCCACCACCACGCCTGGAGGTGTAGGGTTAGCCAGCACCAAGCCTGGTGGTAGGTTCCCCTAACTGCCTGGAACAAAGTCCTTGCCGGGGGGGAACGGCACTGGGCAGGACACACAGAGTAAACCAATCAGCACCAAGGACCAAGAACGACCAGTCAACTGGCCAGAACATGAGGGCGACTCTACATACCGGAGGGACAACACCCTCAGGTCGGGCCTAAGGCCCTCTATCTAATGGCCATCCGTCTGGTAGGTACCACGGGAGGCCAGCAGGACATCCAGGTAGGCCTGGTAATGGGCCACATCCTCAACATTGTCATGCCTATCTACGGTGAGGAAAACATCGGCCCACACGCCGTCAGGAAAAAGGCCCAGAAAGGCCCAGTAATACCTATGCTGAGTAAGAACGACCTGGCCCCGGGCCCAGTCCAGGAAACCGCAGGCAAAGAGGCGTAGGAAAGGCTCTACCGCGATCAGGCAGAGAGCCCGAAGGAGCAGGCAATGATACCGGATCCGAGGGCGCAGACCCGTCGGGAAAAACAGATCTACCAGGGGCTCCACGTTGGACGGCCACAACCGGATGTGCCGAATCTCACGGGAACGCCACCGACGCGTACACTGGCGCGACCCGAATGTCTCTAGGTAGTCGCTGGCCCGAGGAGGAGGGTGACCGCGGGAGTCTAGACCCTGGCCCGGGAGGGGCGCCGGACGCCGGGCATCCCACTCGAGGATGGGCTGGAGGACCGTGGTGTACGTAACACCCGGCACCGCAGGAAACTCTACCGTAAGGGCATCCGAAGCCATAATGCCCAGAGGCGGAGGGTAAGCCCACTGGAACCCACCGTAGGTGTCCAAGTCGTTGTGGCGCCTAGCCCAGCGATACAGAACGCGCCGAACCAGGATCTCACCCTGGAACACAGGATCAGCTAAAATAACCATGTCGAAAGGAGGCCGATCAGTCTCAATGGGTAGGCCACGATCCCGAGGCGCCCGACACACCTGGGAAAACCCGTAGGACATGGGCGAGATGGCAAGCTCGGCGGAGGCGCGCGGCAGGTCACACTGGCGGCAGGCGAGTGCGGACATACCACATCCAGGCACGGGCGTGTCGCGCGACTCCGGCGTCACATGCACCACAGAAGGAGCCCTGTCCCGGTCACCCTGGGACAACTCCCGGAGGGAGTCGGAAGCGCGGGTAGCGCGAGGATCCTGGCCGGTGGACCGAACAACCGCAGCCAAGGACAGAGAGGCCGAAGGGGCAGGGGCCGAAGCAGGGGCAGGAGCCGACACCGACGCAGGTGACACTGGTACAGCAGGCGGTCGCGCCGGACCCGAAGCCAGAGGAGGCCGTGACGGACCCGCCACCGAAGCTGGCGCGCCGGTCTCGGTTGCCGGTGCACCCTCAGGCCACATGTTAACTCGTCGTCTGTCCCAACTCAGTCCTAATAATAGGACTGAGTTGGCCTTTTTCAACCGTGTGTAGTGACTAGGTAGGGGGTCCATCCAAGATGCTTAGATGTGGGTCTATGGAGTATTTGATGTCCTCTTGCTGGCAAAAATACTACATCAGTGAAAACTTGACCCAAACTCCTAAAAATTACATGGATGTATGGCACCGTCGGCGAATTTGCATTTTTGTGTGGAAGCATGAGTGGCAAAAATTGAATAAATTCCATATGCATGTTTAAAAAATACAGGCATGTAAACAATATAGTTCTTGACCTGTGGCAAAAAACTGGACTCAATTTGGCCACTGGCACTGCCTGAAACACGCCAAATACTGCCAGTCCTATACATAGGACTGGGCCATGCTAGCAATTTGCAAGCATGTAAGTGCGGTCATACTACATAGAAGCGTGGCCACAAACCATGTCAATCAGCCCATTTCCCTTCAGGCATAATAGGAAAACATACTTGCATCATCATATTGCAGTTATATTGTACCTTAGTATGTGTGAAAGCCTATGCATACATGTAGGGAATGCGTATGGATACGTAGCTACAAAGGGATGTATTATAAGTAATAACCACCGATGTAATGGGTAGGTTAGTCACATTTAATTGTTCTTTACAAGAATGGACATGGATAAAACTGTATTACCTTGCCATGACATGGCCAAGATACCTGCTGGCACATGATGACAGTGGTTTATCACCAAGATTTTTCACTCACCCGTATAAGCTTGACAGTACCCTTGACGCAGTCCATGACCACACAATCATGCAGTATGAACATAGCAAGAGAATAACTAACATCTATGAAAGTGTTTTAACCCATTCAGCACCTAAAACCTTGTACAGCCACGCTACGGTAAGGCAAGTGCCTGGTAAGATCATCTAAAAAGATGGTTTTAGAGAGGGGCAGGCAACGGTCAAGAAAGAGCAGCAAGACTCAAAACTGACAGCGCATCGCAAGCTTAAACTCATGTAAGAATACCAAGAAACGATGAAGCAGCGATATTCCAGCTTTACCTGGCACGGCTGGCGTTACCTTGGCCCAGGCGGTGCCTGCAAAAGTGGCACTTTGCGGCACACAAACCATGACGTGACAGAGTGGTCGAAATCATCAAATCTTTACTGCCACTAGACTTAATCTACGACAATACATGATAAAGGGTAGAAAGAAACCTATAAACCCTCCGATTCGACCCGGGAATCAATTGTAGTAATCCATTCCGTCGACCTGCCTAATCGCAGATTTTTCCAGCAAGAACAGTGCCGACACCCAGTAAATCGCATCCCCGCGAGGTTAAAATACACTTGTATCATCTTTAGGACATAAAAAATCTATTTCCTTGGTTTGGCCCGCAAAATCGTCCGAAAACGTAAACTGCACGCATGGGCGCAAGCCGCCATGGCTAGGTCGTGCATTTCCGGAACTCACGTTTCGCGTGAAAATGTACCCTTACCACCTGTACTTTGACCGTACATTTAGCCGCCCAAACAAAATCCAAAAAAATCGCAAAAATATGTCCCAGAAAGGTCATTTCACCTAGTATTTGAATAAATTTTGAGAAAATTTTTCTGCCAAATATTCCGACCGGGGCGAATTTTCTACAAAACCTCAAAATTAGGTCCTAAAATTAGGACTGAGTTGAACTCAGTCCTAAAATTAGGACCAGGGACAGACGACGAGTTAAAAATGGGGCCCGTAGGGACAGGCAGTCCTGCATAAGATTGACTACCATCCAGGCTCCAGTCAGGAACCGGAATCCTCTGCGGGGGACCACCCTCCCAAAGCCTGGGCAGTCCGCTAGTGTCGCCAAAGAAGCCCCGCGACGGCTGCGACTGAGCTGGTGGAGGCTCGGAAGCAGCGACAGCGGGCGCGGTCACAGGGGCAGGGGACTCACGCGTAGGCGCAGGTACAGCGGTCAAAGGCGCAGAGGTAGCAGGAGTCGCAGCAGCCGCCGGAACCACAGCGACCGCGGGCGCAAACGGGGGCGCGGGCGAAGCCGTCGTCGCCGGGGCAACAGAAGGGGTAGGAGGCGCGGATCCAGCTGGCGTAGCCGGGACCTGCGCCTGGGCCGCCAGGAAGGCCCCAAACGCCGTGGTCAGGGACTGGATCTGAGCCTGCATAGCCGAGACCGTCGCCGAAAGAGGATCAGGCAAACCCGAAGGGGTAGGCTCCACTGCAACATCCCGGGTCGACCGAGGGGACGACGGGACCGGAGAGGGAGGAACAGACGCCGAGGAGGCGGACGCAGCGCTCGAGGCAGAATAATCTGGAGTATAATGTACCTCGGCTGGGGCGCCCGAAGGGGCAGGACCATCAACCGCTAGTCCCGCCGCCTGATCAGCTATCTCCATGAATTCTACGGCCCGTAAAAGGTCGCAGGGGTTCTCATCTACCTCAGCATCACCCTCAGCCGGAAGCCAAGGAAACACCTCTCGTAGGCAGGTACGGCCCACAGGGGTAGAGAGGTAGGAGAACACACGGCAGCACCGGAGAACCGCATCTATCTGTCCCAAGGCGGGACAGCGGGAACCACACCCCAACAAACAGTGTCCGGAATCGTCGAACCCGTGCAGGACAAGCTGGTGCGGCTCATTAGGGGAAGGACCATACCACGTGACCCCGAAGAGGGCCGCCCTGACTAAGCTCGCATGTTGGGCCTGAAGGGCCGGCTGCACAACGCCACCCCGGTAACATGATCGCGACACCCAGCGGCCCGGAAGGGCCTCGAAATACAGCTCAGGGTCCGGTAGGGGCAGGGACGGCAGCGGGCTCTCAGCCGGAGGGGTAGGCTCTGTCATGACGGCTGCGGAGGGGAGGGGACAACCAACCACCCGTCGACAGCAGACATAACATAAGAGAGGAGAAGGCCTACGACTAGAGCTTGTGCAGGGTTTTATATTCCTGCAGCAGGCGACTACACCCATCTAGCTCACTCTCCGTATACCAAACCTTATCTACTTCACTACGAGCATACATCCACTTCACTTTATACTGACGCTGGGTACCGCGGCCCTTTTTGATATCTCGATGGGCCACGATGCTTTCTACTTCGTCTTCTACTTCCCCAGTGTCAGGATTATGCTCTAAAGGGGCAGGCGCTAACTCCCTGCCAGCGAACGTACTAGGGTGGTACAGTTTAAGCTGGCTCCTATGGAAGGTGTTTGAATGCGTTTGCCAAGAGGTAGGGATATCGACTTTATACAAGAAATTTCCTACCCTGGACAACACATGGAAGGGTCCTAAGAAGGCAGGCCTAAGTTTGACCTTCAGTTCTGCTTCAAACTTATGAGCAAAACGGCCAACACGGGGGCCTTCTACTAATACTAGATCTCCTACTTCTATCTCAGGTGCTCGTCTATCTAAGGAGGCACGCAACCTAGCAAGGTACTTAGCCTGAGCTTTTTGATACCCTGAGATCGCGTGGTCATGAGCAGTTTTCATTCTATCTAGTAAGGACTCCCTACCAGCCATTAAGGATGTACTCCAGCACGCAAAATGTACTTCGTACCGAAGTTTGTCTTTTTATGCTGAAAATTGTCATGCATGATGTTTGCAACCAAAATAGACCTCGTACAAAGTTTGGTATCGATCGGACGTCATCTTGGTGACATTTGCTAGCAATACAGGTACATTTTTGTCATTTTAAATTAAATTAAATAGTAATAAATAGGAAACAGTACTAAATCACGTCAAACCATCATGGATATTTGCAAGCAACCTAATTACCACTAGAATAGACCATGCACAAAGTTTGGGGTCAATCTGAACTCAAAATAGTGACGTTTGCTAGCATAAATACTGCATTTTTTGCCATTTTCAAGCATTTTGCTCAGTGTAAGCTACTAAACAATATCAAACTACGTCATAAAGCTATGAAATATTGGAAGCAACCTAAACAACTAGAATAGACCATGGGCCAAGTTTGGGCTCAGCTTGATGTCAAAATAGTGACGTTTGCTAGCATAAATGGTGCATTTTTTGCCATTTTCAAGCATTTTGCTCAGTGTAAGCTACTACACAATATCAAACTATGTCAGAAAGCTATGAAATGTTGGAAGCAACCTAAACACCACTAGATTAGACCATGGGCCAAGTTTGGGCCCAGTTTGATCTCAAAATAGTGACGTTTGCTAGCATAAATGGTGCAATTTTTGCCTTTTTCAAGCATTTTGGTAAGTATAGTTGCCTCAAACTATGTCAGAAAACTGTGAATTGTTGTAAATAACCTGTTTGCCACTACATTAGACCATCCTCAACTTGTAAGGTCAGGCATAGGTAAAGGTAGTGACATTTGCTAGCACTATATATGAGCAGATTATGCCTCTTTTCGCATATACACATTAAAAATAACAAGACAATATTAAATCATGGCCTTAATACAAGGTGTGCAAATGCAAATCACACCAGATCGGATGACCCATGATGGGTGGCTGCATGCCAACACATCTACCAGGCTGCAGGGTGAGAGGCCACATCGCTACAAGACAGGAATCCTCGCAATTGCACACCGCTAGTACACTGCATACCCCAAGAGGATTTGGCTACAAGCCATAAAAGTTTGGCCATGCTAACACATTCTTCATCCAAGCAAAATGCAGCCTCTCCAAACTCAACTCATTGATGCAACTAGGCCAGGCGTGCATGCTCTACTTGCCGATAACCATGAGTAAACTTGTGTACCACTTCATTCCATGCGCCGGTAGATGGCACCGTCTCATCTACCAGTCATCCCCGGCTCCCATTCCGCATCCTCCTCTCCGTCTCCCTCTCCCTCTTCCTCCTCCCCCTCCCCCTCCCATTCTCCCTCCCCTCTCCCTCCCCCTCTCCCCCTCCTCCCCCTCCTCCTCCCCCTCTTCCTCCCCCTCTTCCTCTCCCTCTTCCTCCTCCTCCCCGCCTTCACTGTCACTGTGCACAGCAGGGACGGCATCGTCTATGTGGGTGCCATCACCTGCGTTCACGGTGCCAGCCTAGCTCCTGTGGAAAGAAGCGAGCGCGGCCAAATGCCTCGACTGGGTGTGGGCAGCCGCACACGAACTGCGTCACCTCCGCCAGGGCATGATAGTCCTGCCCATCAGCCCACATCGCCTTGATGAGCAGGTGACCTCCCCTTTCCTGAACCTTAGTGACCCAGCCATGGAAGCGCTCCCTCTTCCTCGCTGTCCCCGGAAACAGGGCACACAGGCGCATCCCGATAAGCGCACGTGCTCCATGCTCGGCAAAGTAGGCATTGCAGTCATCCTTTGCTGCTGCCCTGGCGGCGGTGGCAGTCTTGTAATGCTCAAAGTCAATCTGCGGGTGCTCTTTCAACGCCGCCACCGTGGCAGCTGACAGTTTGCCGGTACTGATCAGCTCAGGCTGGTGCACCTCTGCCGTACCGCCCACTGTCCAGTGCTGCAGGTGTACATCAGAAATGGGGACCGTCATCCCTGCGCTGCCGCCACCTAATGTCACTCTAGAAAACTGGCCCGTCCACGACGGTGCGTAGTAAGGAGAGGCGACAATGCTGTCACGCTCCGTGCGATCGCCTTTCAGATCAAGGACCTTCACCAGCATGTGTGGTGCTTACGGCATTCCCTGCCCGCAGGTGACGGCTGGCCGCTTAACAACGAGTAGGCCGCCGCGTCGTATGAGGCTTCCATTCACCTTGAAGGTGTGCCTGCCGGAAATCAGTGTGCGCAAAGCGGGCGTTGCCGTTGATGTGCTCCCTCGCGCAGCGGGCGCACATGCGCGGTTGATCTGCGCTTGAATCTCGCGGGCAGGGCAAGCGACGTGTGAGATGACTTGTTTTATGGGCAGCCTCAGTGCTCGTGTTGCCCGCGCAACCGACTGGTCGCCTGCAGATCGCAGCGGTAAGGGTACCGCCTTGTTCGCTTGCAGTTCACGCTTCTCTTTGAGCTTTTGCTCCATGATGTCGAACAGATTCTCGTTGTTGGCACGCACATCCTCCACGGACTTTGGCACCTGCTCAATCCATCCGTCCAGCAACTGCTGCTTCTCAGCGGCGACGATGTCAGGAAAAAGGCTGTGAAGGCTAGCGCAGGTACATCTCCTGGCACCGCCCTCGTCCCATTCAAAAAGCAGCACTAGACCAGGACTTCCTTTGGGGGCCTTGCCACGCTCTATGAGGAGGCACCCATAGACAGGATCTCCCTGCGGGGTGTACCCAATGGGCGTGACCCCGTCACAAGCCTCGCCATTAGGCCCTGTGGGCTGCCACTTGTTCACCGGTGCATTTACCAACGTCTCCGATGCGGCTAGGCGCCAGCGGACATACACGGTCATATCCGGCCCCAAAACACTTCGAGATCGAACACCTTCGAAGAGCGGTGCCTCTCCCTCTTGGCTTCGGTTGCTGGCTCATCATCCAAGTCGGCGGTGGCGCCCGCGCCCGCACCCGCGCCGGCGCCTGCGCCCCCACCCCCGCCCGCGCCCGCGCGCGCGCCTTGGGTGGCGCCCGCGCCCGCACCCGCGCCGGCGCCTGCGCCCCCGCCCCCGCCCGGGCCCGCGCCCGCGCCCGCGCCTTGGGTGGCGCCCGCGCCCGCACCCGCGCCTTCTCCCCCGCCCCCGCCCCCGCCCGCGCCCCGCCCGCGCCATGGGTGTGGCCCGCGGCTGGCTTCTTCGGAAATGCGTCCATCGATTTCACCCACCGGCCAAAGTCGCGGTGGATGCACCCTTTCAGCCACGTTGTGACATCAAGCGCGGCGTCCCCAATAGAACAGTCATGCAATATGAATAATCATTAGTATCAACGATGCGTTCATGCAGGCGTGAACTGTGAAATACAACAAGCATGCAACAACGACTCCAGCACACTTAGTAAATACTGCTCATGATATCTGTGGCACATGCAACATGGTTAAAACACACATGGATGACCTGTATGGCTGCACATGAACTGTCCACCTAGAGAAGTCTAGAAATTCAGCATGATATCAAGAGCCATCCACACAAATATATGTCTTACCGCAGCTTAGGGCTTCTTCGGGTTGAGTTGGCGAATCGAGCTTGTTGAGCCCTGCTCGAAGTAATGCTCAAATGCGATGCCCAGGCCCGCCAGCACATCATCAAATGTGATTAGTTTCACAGGTGGTCCGAAGAGTTCCAAACGTGGTTGCTAATTTTCAGGCAGTGCCTGAAGGCCGCCTCGAAAGTGAAACGCGAAAGTGAAAAGGGGTCACAAACCCTATGTTCATATCCTTGACTCCCCCGTCGAAACGAACCGAAAACCAGCGCCATGAACGAACTTGTGACGAGTAGATGACGACATCGTGGTTATGGCGTCGTACCCCCCCTGGTGCAGCTGCTGCTTTATCGCCGCCTTCCTGTCCTCTTGCTTCCGCCCGGGCGAAAACCAGGCGCTTCGCAATGCCTGGAGATGTGATATTCTAATGGGCTTCATGCACTCGACGGCCGCACTCACAGTCGAACGTCTCGTCGGTCACTAGGCTGCCGGCATGGGTGCTGCCGCTTAGCACTATGGCTGCGAACTTGCGCTTCCCATGGTGTCCCATCACCATGATAGCGAAAGCCAGGAAGCAGATAGCCACGATTATGTCCCAGCAAAGCCATAGCACACCTTCCGTTTCGACCGCCATGTCGGCCACTAGTCCGGATAGCTCAATGTGCACCTGACCTTGACACTAATCGCACAAACAGCCACAATTTTGCAAGCAAGAAGACATGGCTACCTCGGCATTTCATGAAATGTACTTCGTGAAATGCATTTCGTGAAATGTACTAAGGAACGTGATTGGCCGGCGTTCGCTCGCCAAATCTCGCAAAATGTACTAAGGCACGTGATTGGTCCCGCAAAATGTACTAAGGAACGTGATTGGCCGGCGAAGATTCTGTAGGGAATTTTAATTGCAGCAAACAGAATCTTCGCCGGCCAATCACGTTCCTTAGTACATTTTGCGGGACCAATCACGTGCCTTAGTACATTTTGCGAGATTTGGCGAGCGAACGCCGGCCAATCACGTTCCTTAGTACATTTCACGAAATGCATTTCAAGAAGTACATTTCATGAAATGCCGAGGTAGCCATGTCTTCTTGCTTGCAAAATTGTGGCTGTTTGTGCGATTAGTGTCAAGGTCAGGTGCACATTGAGCTATCCGGACTAGTGGCCGACATGGCGGTCGAAACGGAAGGTGTGCTATGGCTTTGCTGGGATGATTATCATCGTAGTACATCATATGTATTACAGTACATTTCACGAAGTACATTTCATGGAGGCAGAGGGAAAGTTCCTGTTCATGGTGAGTCGGGGTTAGCAATCACGGCAATGTCGATACATGTACTTGCAGTATATACAAATGCCATAATGTCCTTAGATGCAGCATGAATGTCTATTGTTCGGATTTCTTTTATCACGATGCTTAGGATGCCTTCCGACAGAAATCTGCTGCGCTACAGGTCGGGAATACCTGAACTTGATATGCGTGGCCAGTGGCCATGGCAGCCGGGGTCGGTAAGAATTAACTTCGATAGCCATGAATAATGCGGAAAGTGAACGTTGTCCACCCGCTGCACAGGGAAAATGGCTGCACAGGAACGGCCTGACGTGATACTGTCGCAAAGCAGTTCTCATAAGCCGACAATTACACATTCGACTTATGATCGATAATCGGCGCAGGCCTTCGACATTCAAGCGCGCATCGAAACGTCGTGAGGATTTCGGACATTTAGATGAAGTTGGATTGTTTTCGGCCCTCGTATTTGCCATGATCTTGGCCATCCAATCTTTTTGCTTCGTGCACAGTTTGCGTTTGCAGTTAAGCGTAGGTACATGACAAGCTTGCGTTTGCGTTTGCGTTTGCGTTTGCCTTTGCCTTTGCCTTTGCGTATACATTTGCATGTGCGCTTGCGTTGCCGTTTGCTTATGCGTCCCAATGTATGTCTGGCTTTGGGCAATTCTATTTCCTTGTCGTTGGGATATGAGTGGGTGCTGGCGGTGGTGTTACTGTCGGCAGGTAGAGTGGCAGTGGCTTCAACTTCTGTTGCTTGTTCATTGCATTTGCATTTTCATTGGGTCTCTGTAGTTAACAACTGCTTTAAATATCTTTGTCAATAGCCGGCTTCAGCTGTAATTTCGATTGCATGTTGCTTTTGAATAGCATTCGCACTGGGCACATGCAGTGGGCATTAGGCATTGGTAGTGCAATTACACATGCAGTCACACTTGCAATTGCAATGAAGTTGAAATTGAAGCTGCAGCTAAAATTTGCTACGTGCCTACTGGTACAGTCGCATGTGCAGTCAACTTTGTGCTTGTTTATTATTATTATTTCTTCTTCTTCTTATTTCTTATTATTATTATAATTTCTTCTTGCTTTTCGTAATGTGTGGTGGTTAGAATGGTGATGGCAGGGGCAGGAGCAGGGGCAGGGGCAGGGGCAGGGGCAGGGGCAGGGGCAGGGGCAGGGGCAGGGGCAGGGGCAGGGGCAGGGGCAGGGGCAGGGGCAGGGGCAGGGGCAGGGGCAGGGGCAATCATGAGTTGCTTTCGGCCTGGCATGTGCACCAGAACTGGCATATGTGCTCGCAATGCAGCTTGCTACTCTTGTTCCTTTTGTTTGCCTTTTCTTTTGTTTGGGAACTGTTCGTGCAGGGGGGTGGGATGAGGCCGCGAGTCTCTGGGCAGGGGCATTGATGTGGGTAGGTGTGTGTCTGGGCTAAGTCTGCCATTGTCGCTGCTGTGCTGTACTTCTGGCTGTGGCTTACGGTGCATTTGTGGCTTGGAGTAGGGGTGAGGCTAGGGTGGGCGCAGGCGCGGGCGTGGGCGTGGGCGTGGGCGTGAGCGTGGGCATGGGCGCGGGCGTGGGCGTGGGCGTGGGCGTGGGCGTGGGCGTGGGTGTGGGCGTGGGCGTGGGCGTGGGCGTGGGCGTGGGCGTGGGCGTGGGCGTGGGCGTGGGCGTTGGCATGGGCGTGGGCGTGGGCGTGGGCGTGGGCGTGGGCGTGGGCGTGGGCGTAGGCGTGGGAGTGGGCGTGGGAGTGGGCGTGGGCGTGGGCGTGGGTGTGGGCGTGGGCGTGGGTGTGGGTGTGGGCGTGGGCGTGGGCGTGGGTGTGGGCGTGGGCGTGGGCGTGGGCGTGGGCGTGGGCGTGGGCGTGGGTGTGGGTGGGGGCGTGGGCGTGGGCGTGGGCGTGGGCGTGGGCGTGGGCGTGGGCGTGGGCGTGGGCGTGGGCGTGGGCGTGGGCGTGGGCGTGGGGGCGTGGGCGTGGGCGTGGGCGTGGGCGTGGGCGTGGGCGTGGGCGTGGGCGTGGGCGTGGGCGTGGGCGTGGGCGTGGGCGTGGGCGTGGGCGTGGGCATGGGCGTGGGCGTGGGCGTGGGCGTGGGCGTGGGCGTGGGCGTGGGCGTGGGCATGGGCGTAGGCGTGGGCGTGGGCGTGGGCGTGGGCGTTGGCGTGGGTAGGTGTGTGTCTCAGCTACATCTGCTATTGTTGCAGCTGCGCTCTACTTCTGGCTGTGGCTTTGGGTATAATTGTGGCTTGGAGTAGGGGTGAGGCTAGGGTGGGCGTAGCGGGGGCGTGGGCGTGGGCGTGGGCGTGGGCGTGGGCGTGGGCGTGGGCGTGGGCGTGGGCGTGGGCGTGGGCGTGGGCGTGGGCGTGGGCGTGGGCGTGGGCGTGGGCGTGGGCGTGGGCGTGGGCGTGGGCGTGGGCGTGGGCGTGGGCGTGGGCGTGGGCGTGGGCGTGGGCGTGGGCATGGGCGTGGGCGTGGGCGTGGGCGTGGGCGTGGGTGAGAATGGGCGGGTGCGGGGGCAGGGGCATGGGCATGGGCGGGGGCGGGGGCGGGGGCGGGGCGGGGCGGGGGCGGGGGCGGGGCGGGGCGGGGGCGGGGCGGGGGCGGGGGCGGGGCGGGGGCGGGGGCGGGGGCGGGGCGGGGGCGGGGGCGGGGGCGGGGCGGGGCGGGGGCGGGGGCGGGGGCGGGGCGGGCGGGGCGGGGCGGGGGCGGGGGCGGGGCGGGGCGGGGGGGGCGGGGGCGGGGCGGGGGCGGGGGCGGGGGCGGGGCGGGGGCGGGGGCGGGGGCGGGGGCATGGGCGTGTGCATGGGCGTTGGGGGGGTCAGGGGGGCTGGGGTTGGGTTTGGGTGGGTGGGTGATTGGTGCAATGTTTGGAGTTGGGGCTTGTGTGTGTGTGGGGGGGGGGCATTGGCATTGCCATGCGCGTGCACGTGGGCGTCCGCGTGATCCTCTGTTCGTGTACGTGTTCATGCATGTGCCATGACGGCACAATGCATGTCAGATTCGTGACTTTATCGTGTGTTCCCTAGTTGCAAGTATTACTGCTAAAATTCATCGCAGCATTCCATTCCTTGCATAATGCTTGATTGCTTGCATCAGTTCATTCTATACTTCGATCATGACCTGAAGTGCTTAAGTATTACCAGACTCTCGCGCAGTGTCAGAATGTCCAATTTTTAGCACACATGCATGTTTGCACACCAAAGCCCTCATTCCCATGTTGATAAGGCTAAGTACAACATTTTTTTTTGTGCGGTGATCCACGAAATGCAGCTGTGAATGGCTCTAGGAGGTCACCAATGGTGGCCAGACCTGTTATCGAGCATTGGGAGACGTTACAGGGGCATCAATCACAGTTACATTTAGTTCAGATGTAGTTCAATTTAGTACATTATAGTATAAATGTAGTAGAAAATAGTACAACCTAGTATATTGTAGCATATACTAGTTCAACTACCTCCAGATGAGATCCAGGGGCTATGGGGACACGTTTTATGCAAAACTGAACTTGAAACAAGCAAAAAACAAGAAACTTGGAAAAACTCAAAATGTACTTGTGCTGGAGTACATTCTTAACGGCTGGCAGGGACTGTACACCTTCTACAGTATCTCGGGACACATCATCCTTGTCCCGTAGAGGACTAGCTAAGAGCGAGGTAGGGGTAGTAAGGGGCTGTCTACCAGTATCTAAGAAGAAGGGCGTATATCCATGCGCAGCTTGGGGACAATTGTTGAGGGAGAACTCTACCAAACATAAATAATCCTCCCAATCACTACCCGAGCCATTAACATAGTGCCTAAGCGCTTCTTCTACTACTCTATTAAGACGCTCTACTAAATGAGAGGAGGAGGAGTGGTAGGCAGTACCGTAGGTAACCTTGGTACCGATGGCAGCGAAAAACTGCTGCCAAAAATCTGAGGTAAATAATTTATCCTTATCACTAATAAACTGCCTACTCAATCCATGATATCTATATACATTATTGAGGTATAGGCGTGCGCAATCACGTGCGGTGAGTTCTAAAGGACACGGCACAAGATGGCACATACGAGTAAAACGATCTATGAACACAAGGATTTGGGCATTGCCCCTATCATTCTTTCTAAAAGGTCCTACAAAATCCATCATGATAGAATCCCAAGGCATGATAGGGTCAGGCAAGGTCCTAGGTTCTGCTATCTGTCCTACATTATTGGGTTTCATTTCCTGGCAAGATTGACAAGTTCTAACATACTCATCCACATCCTTATAAAGGGAAGGCCAGTAATAAGAGCGGGCTACTAGGTCCCGTACCCGTTTACCACCCTGATGAGCAGCTAAGTCATGCAACTCAAAGAGCAAGGAGGAGCGACAGATAGGAGGGACATACAGGCGCCATTGAGGGGGAGAATCTGCTATCTGCACATATAAAAACCCACCTACAAATTTACAAGGGTGCTTGCCTAATTGTTGGGGATGTGCAGCAATGGCAGCTAATGCTTCCGGCTCAGTGGCCGTAAATCTACTAATAAGGCGTTCAAGATCAGAGGTAGGCATCGCTACAGAAGTATCCAGAACAGGTTTAAAGAGATCTCCTACCGCCTTGCCGAAGAGAAGGGGAGGTCCTAGGGGACTACGTTTTCATAAGACTTTCCTGACCTAGTCGCTATATGGCTAAGCGGTATAGAAATTTTATTTTTCCCCTCCCCCCCACCGAGGCCACAGGAAGGGCCTCACACGGGAGAGAGAGTCCTACGTGAGAAAGGAGATCAGGCATGCGAACAGCTGTATGAAAGAGGTAGGCATAGGAATCATCATCAGGTAGTTCACCATAAGGGGTTACACCCATAGTAGTAGGAACTAGAGTAGTATTGAGAACATCAAGGTCCTCGAAGAAGGAATAGTCTGCACGACGAGAGAGTGCATCTGGTACTATGTTATCTACACCCTTGACATACTGAAGTTTAAAAGGGGAAAACTGTGCTAAAAATTCCATCCAGCGCGCTTGCCGAGGGGTAAGGTTGGGTTGGGAGAGAAGATGGGTAAGGGGACGATGATCCGTTTGGATAACTAACCTATAAGGATCTAGCTCACAGGGTTCATTCAGGCAGACATCAAATTGAGCACCTTTAAGGAAGTGCTGCCACGCGTGGCAACAATACACCACAGCTAAGAGTTCCTGCTGGTGGACGGGATAGTTACGCTCCGCAGGGAGCATTGTCCTAGAGATATACTCAATTGGCTGTAAGCCCTGACCCTGATCCTGGAGAAGGACACCACCTATAGCTACTTTACTAGCATCTGTAGCCACAACAAAGGGTTTAGTAGTATCCGGTAGGATGAGTACAGGAGGGGAAAGGAGTAGGGATTTTAGGCACTGAAAAGCCGACTGACACTCACTACTCCAAACAAAGGGGATATCCTTCTTTAATAAATGATTAATAGGGGCTGCTATAGTTGCGAAACGCGGGATAAAACGCCTATAGTAAGAAGCAATTCCTAGGAAACTACGTACACCTTTAACGTCGGTAGGAGTAGGCCATTCCTGAATTGACTTAGTTTTATCCGGGTCGGTAGCGACCCCGGCATCTGACAGAACGTGCCCTAAAAATGGGACACTCCTACCCGAACGAACTTTAGCACGGCGCGCCCACAAAGAATTTTCAGCCATTATTTCTAATACTTTCTTTAAATCACGTAGGTGCGTTTCAAAATCAGGAGAGTAAATAAGAATATCATCTAAGTAAGCTTGAGCACAAGAACGGTCATGCTCAGATAAAGAAACAGAGGAGAAGGAGGATCCTTTAGATCAGAGGACACCTGAGGAAGATGAGAATTTCCCATAACAGGTCTAAGCACTTCATTCATTAACATTTGAAAAGAGGCAGGCGAGTTACAGAGTCCCATAGCCGCTACTCTAAACTGGTAATGACCAAAAGGGGTAGCAAAGGCGGTTTTATGGCAATCCTCAGGAGCTATCCGCAACTGCCAAAAACCATCCGCACAATCCAGTACTGTGAAACAAGTGGAACCTTTAACCTTATTAAATATATCATCAATACGAGGTAGAGGGTATTTAGATTTCACAGTAATATCATTCAACTTCCTATAATCAGTAACTAGGCGAAACTTGCCATTTGGCTTAGGAACTAACAGGACACCAGCTGAGTAGGGGGAGTTACTAGGCTCTATCAATCCTGCTTCTAATAATGACACTAAAATCTGTTTTAGTTCCTTTAACTCGGTAGGGCCCATTCTATACATCGGAGAGTGCGTAGGAACTGCACCGTCCTTGATAACTACACGGTGTAAAACAGAACGAGGAGGAGGATAAGAAGGAGTCTTTTCTTCAAATACTTTTGAGGAATCTATCACAGCCATGTATCTTACTATTTCATTTTCAGTAAATCCTACTCCTATTGTATCCACTGTATTTACATCTATATCCACACTATTATTAGTGATAGGTATCTCTTGTACTTCTAACTGAAGGAACATACATAATAGGTATCCATTTTGCTTTAATTCAGAACGTAATTCGTCATTTGACATTAATACTTCAGGTATAGGTCTTACAGGAGGATCAACAGGTGTAGGAGGAGTAATATCTACCAAGGATAAATTTTCCAATCTATAATGACGTTCAGGTACCCAGTAAGAGCTATCTGGAAACCAAATGACCATGGTATCATAATTAATAGTAATCTTATTATCCTGGTGCCAATCTAATCCTAGTAATACATCAGCGGTAGTGATAGGGCCTATAGTGGCCGTCAGGTTGACAGTACGTCCTTGTATAACCATGGGAAGGGACACCGTACCCGGGGAATGACTGGTGCGACCATCAGCATAATGAACAGTAACGGGTTTGGTGTGAGGGGTAGGGACTAGTCCTAAACGCCTAACTAGGGCCTCGCTCACAAAGGAGCTAGCCGCACCGCTATCTACCAACACAGAGACATTCAAGAGTTCATCAGCATGCAAGAAGGGGTCTACAACAGTGTGAGGGACGGTTAAACCACCATTCAAGAACATAAGAGGACGCACACGTAGTGGTAGGGAAGATTCAGCTCCTACAGAGGTTATAAAAACAGGCAGGCAAAAATTTTTATCTGGGGTACTATCTAAGGACCTGTCCAGGTTACCCCCGGCTGACAGGCCTACTGTTCCCCCTCCCCCCCCAAATCCATAGGAACTAACCCCGAAGAAGACCCTGGCGAAAAAGCCACTGCTGGAGGGTCACGAGGGAGCGAAGAGGGTGCGGGAGCCTGATTATCATAGGGGAACCCTGGGGATCCTGTCTGCACAGCATTCAGCCTACTAGGGGTAGCTGAAGGGATGCGTCCTGAAGTAGGACGAATAGGAGCACGCTGAGGGGTACGAGGAGGGCGAGCGTCGGGATGAGGGGGAGCACCCGAAAGGAACTTGGGGCACTCACGTTTAAGATGACCTACTTCCTTACAATGATAGCATGTGATATGAGAGACATCAAGGGCTGAAAGGTCAGTAACACAGATATCTAATTCTTCTACATAGGAGTTCTCCTCCTCAGGGGTAAGGATAATATTATTAATACGGGAACGGGTAGGAAGAGAAGGGGTGGTGAAGAAATCTGCTACACGCAAGAGATGCTGGCGCACATGCTTGAGGGGCAGATCAGTAAAACGGTAGGCAGAGAACTGGCGCTTGACTTCACGTAATAAGGGTCTACTGAGGCCTTGGAGGAAGCGAGCACGTACTTCTGCACCCGACAAATCCCTAATTCGTACCATCTGAGCATCAAACTCTTTCATATACTCCTTAAATGATTTAGTACCCTGCTGCAAGGTACCAAAGGCTAATCTATCCTGCCAATCTGAATCAGGAGGGACTAAATGGTTCTCTAAACGCTTAAACAATTCTGCTACAGAGTTAGGGTAGGCATGAGAGGCCAAAGACTCACACTGAATGAGGTTAGCAAGCTCAGGAGTAATACAGGTTGTGAGATAGTGAGGAACTAATACAGCATCAGAAAGACGCCATCTATTATGATTCTGCCACGACTCCGTGTTCTGGGTAAGCAACATAATAAAGGTGAAAAACTGTTGAGGGGTAGACTTGACATCCAGCTTGGGAAGGTTAGCAAAGAGGGGAAGAGCAGGGGGCTTAGGGGGATTAGAAGAGTCAGTTTTTCCCATAGGGCCACTATCTTCCACTGCTACATAAGCGGGATAGAAGGAAGGAAGAGGAAAAGTCTTGGGTAGGGGTCTAGAAGGGGCCACCGTTTCAGGCTGGTGCCCATAAGAGAAGGGGACAGTATATTGCTCACGAAGAGAGGAATAGGCAAAATGATCATAATTTCTGTCATCTAAGGGCATGGTGCTGAAATCACTATTAACTTCTAAATCAGCCACACGGGTAGGGACCTGGGCTGCCTCATAGGCCGTCTCAGGGTAGGACCAGGAAGCAGGTGGGTAAAAGGGAACTGCACTAGGGCGCCCAGAAGGACCGACAGGGGCAGAGGCACGACCCGTGTTAAGAGCAGGCATGGAAGGAACAGGGTGGGAAGGAGGCCTAAAAACATTGTTAGTTAGTGAGGACCTGCTGGAGGGTTGAGCCAAGGTTGCAGGAGGGGCAGGGGCCTGGTTCAGGGTAAGGGAAGGGTCATCACTAAATCTGACTTGCATACGTTGACGTTGTTCATAGGTAGGAGGGGTAAGTGAGGGACGACGGCGACCATCAGCAAGAGGAGAAGGAGGTGAGGCACGAAGATTACCTTGAGGAGTGAGATGGTGCACCGTTTCAAGTGAGTCCCGTCGGTTACCACGATTGTTGTTATGGTTGTTAGTATTATTATTATTATTACTCATAGTAGGAGTATTGGTAGGTATAGGCGACATGTTACCACCCACTGGATCCATTTTTGTTTAAGTAAATGATCAGAATTCTAACTGAGAGTAACAAGGATAAAGGACAAGGCCTAATTTAAGGCAAAGAAAGAAAAGAAAAAGCTTTTAACCCCTAAATGGTCTTGCGGCCGATTTTCCGCCAAAAATCGAGTTCCAGCCGATGCATCGGCCCCTTCTCGGGCGACCAAATGCCGCGAAAACTATTGAGAATTAGGAAAAGTTTAGCTGAGAAGATCGAAAGTTTATAAAATACTCTAAAGCCTGGTATATGGGTTTGCATACTTCTGACAAAGTTATAGAGGTGTTCTGGCCGGTCAAAGTAAGGGTCAGGGTACTTTTTCACGTACAACGTGCATTCCGGAAAACGACGACCTGGCCATGGCGGCTTGCGCCCACGCATGGCATTTACGTTTTCGTTCGAATTTTCTGACCAAACTTAGGATATTGATTTTATACGTCCTAAAGATCATACAGGCCAATTTCTGGTTCGCAGGAATGCCATTTGATAGGTGTCGGCAGCGTTCTTGCTGGAAAAAACTGCGATCAGGCCGGACGATAGAAACGTTGACAGCAATACCTTTCTGGCGTATTTTAAAGGATATATCGGTTTCTTTGTACTTTTTATGATACATATTAGTCGTAAACGTGCAAGGGTGGCCAGAAATCGCCGAATCCAGCGACCATGCTGCACAACTTTGGTGTGCCGAAATGCGCCATTTTGCGGCCACCGCCTGGGCCAAGGTAACGCCATCCATGCCTGGTAAAGCTTCAGCATCGTTTTCCTATCGATGTTTGACGTTTGTATATACGTTCTAGCTTGTGTAGCACATTCTTTTTGCATTATTCATGCTCTTTCTTGACCCTGGCCTGGCCCCTTTCTAAAACACCCTTCTTAGATGCTTCCCTCAGTCAGTTGACCTGCCACAGGGTGATGGTGATAAGTTTTAGAGGCTGTATGGGTTTGAATACCTCCATATATGTTTGTTATACATTTCCCATACACATATTGCATGAGTGTGAGGCAGTTGGCTGGTCTCTGTGGCATCATCAAGCACGTAACTGGTGAGTAAAAGCTTCCCATTGACAGCATGTGCCACCAGGTGTGCTGGCCATCACCTGGAAAGCTATAGCAGCTTAGGCCTAGTTTATCCTTGCTAGGGCAGGCTGAAATAGGCTCAACATCACTAGTTTGTTGGTGGCTGCCTCCTAGAATGCATGCCTTGCGTAGGGTATCCGTACCACGTTACCTACGTGCATGGACAAGGTAGCACCTGCACATAGGTGCCATGTAAGGGCAGTGTGATGATGCAGTTATGTTTCCCCATCATTGTGGAAGGGAAATGTATTGTTTGGCATGGTTGGTGGCCATATTAGTAGGTAGTATGCCCACCCTTACCCCCTTGGTTGCTTTTTACCAACGGTACCCCTATGGGCTGTACTAGGTGTAACTGCTGGTATACCCACCCAAATGATGACCCCAATGGCTCAAACTGTTCAGCAACTAATTGTTTATCATCCCTGAAGTGGTAGGTGCCTAGGTCTTATAACATAATTCAAAATGCACATTCTACCAAAAATGAAAACGCGCGTCTTGACCCCCCTGACTTTGACGGCAGTTATATATGGCCTACCCTGCATATATGTGAGGTTGTGATATACCAACCCGAAGGGCAACTCATGGACATGCTTGGCCCCCAAGGACAGCCATTGGATATGGGTAGGTTGGATGGCATCTGGTTTGCAAAATTGTGAAGATCCAGCCGATTTATCGGCAGGATCTCAGACCATTTAGGGGTTAAAGGCTTACAAGAAGGAAACCAGTTAAATCAATCCTTTTTAACCACAGTAATGGATAGGGAACCGAATTCTAAGGTGAGAGGAGTATCTAAGCTAGATGAGGATGCAGCCCTCTTAGGGGGAGACGAAGGAGGGGTAGCAAAATCTAGAGCTTCTACAGGAGGGCGACCATGAGGAGTAGAACGTACGTGTAGGCCTAGATCTGATACGCTATGGTCTATAAGGAATTGTTGAGCTTCCTCGAAGGTAACAAATTTCTTATACCTAATTACATTATATGTACGGTTTTGCACTATCTTCCTAGCATCTGACCAAGAGAGGAAAATGGCTGACCATTGAGGGACCTAATAACTACGTAATACTTAGCTAAACTATTATCACTAGATGAATGAGAAGGCGCAGTAAAAACACGACGTTGACTCATGATAACTCACCTGGCGTGTCTTGTGATGTCAAGCTAGACGAGGTAGGGGTAGGCGACTTAGCTGGACGATCTGGATCACCGAAAGAAGAAGGAGGGCGGAAGTTTCCAGCTCTCGTCCTAAGTCAGCGGCCGGATATTCCAGCGCTCGTCCTAACACAGCGCCCCGTAACTCTGCGGGTGCGGCCGTCTAATAAAGCAGCAGCACAAGGAAAAAGGTGTAGGTACTGCGACGCTAATCGTCTCCGAACAGTAATACTCCCCTATCTAAGACAGGAAACAACCGTAAGCAGGAAAACAAGGCGAAGGACAGGCTAACTACGAAAGGATTCATCCGCTGCGAGCAGGTCTAGCTTCTAGGTAGAGCGTGTCCCGAAACGGGCAGCACTACTCTCCTAGCTTGAAGGCGACCCGCCCATTACCTATCAAGGAAGTGTCGACTTCTTGTTCCTGGACGCGGAAGGGGTCTTGAAAAGGTGTATGTGGCAAGGGATAGTCGTCTCGTTCACTACCTACTGAAGTTCCTCCGGAACCATTGTTACGCCGCGGATATCTACCTCCACTTCTACCTCTAATGGGCCTGATACTACCTAAACTGGTCAGGCCTCCTCTACTTAACCCTCTGGCGAAAGACGAACGTGACGGAGCTGATCTCAATGCATTAACGTAAGTGTTACTATAATACGCCATACAACCATTTATCAAAACCCGTTTACTCCAGGAATAGAGGAAGGAAACACAACTACACTGCCGTGACCCAAGCCTAAATGTGTCAATTCACTTAACACACGCCGAGTGCACACACAAGGGGTAGAACGCGCATAAATGGTCACCAACGGTCCAACACGTTCGGGCCGACATGGCCCTCGCCTACAGATGCACGCTGGTCCACTAAATCTACTGATGCACGCTGGTCCACTACATTCTGCCACAGGATCAGGACCACTAATAAAGTACGCGGCGCGGCGCCCAACGGCACCCAATGTACCACAGTACTGTTACGAGGACGATAATGTCCCGGTAGGAGCCTAAACGTAAACCTAGGGACAACCGAGGCAAAAGACCTAATTTACGTCCGTAACTACAACGAATTGTTACGCGACGTAACAGTAGCACATTCTTTTTGCATTATTCATGCTCTTTCTTGACCCTGGCCTGGCCCCTTTCTAAAACACCCTTCTTAGATGCTTCCCTCAGTCAGTTGACCTGCCACAGGGTGATGGTGATAAGTTTTAGAGGCTGTATGGGTTTGAATACCTCCATATATGTTTGTTATACATTTCCCACAAACATATTGCATGAGTGTGAGGCAGTTGGCTGGTCTCTGTGGCATCATCAAGCATGTAACCGGTGAGTAGAAGCTTCCCATTGTCAGCATGTGCCACCAGGTGTGCTGGCCATCACCTGGAAAGCTATAGCAGCTTAGGCCTAGTTTATCCTTGCTAGGGCAGGCTGAAATAGGCTTAAAATCACTAGTTTGTTGGTGGCTGCCTCCTAGAATGCATGCCTTGCGTAGGGTATCCGTACCACGTTACCTACGTGCATGGACAAGGTGGCACCTGCACATAGGTGCCATGTAAGGGCAGTGTGATGATGCAGTTATGTTTCCCCATCATTGTGGAAGGGAAATGTATTGTTTGGCATGGTTGGGGGCCATGTTAGTAGGTATTAGTAGGTAGTATGCCCACTCCTACCCCCTTGGTTGCTTTTTACCAACGGTACCCCTATGGGCTGTACTGGGTGTAACTGCTGGTATACCCACCCAAATGATGACCCCAATGGCTCAAACTGTTCAGCAACTAATTGTTTATCATCCCTGAAGTGGTAGGTGCCTAGCTCTTACAACATAATTCAAAATGCACATTCTACCAAAAATGAAAACGCTCGTCTTGACCCCCCTGACTTTGACGGCAGTTATACATGGCCTACGATGAATATATGTGAGGTTGTGATATATCATGGCTTAGGGCAACTCATGGACATGCTTGGCCCCCAAGGACAGCCATTGGATATTGCTAGGTTGTACAGGGGCTGGTTTACAAAATAGGTGAGTTACTGCCGATTTATCGGCAGCATTTCCGCCCATTTAGGGGTTAACGACAGCTCATCGTTTGCCTGCATGCATTCAAGGCTATCCCTGTAACTTTTGAAAGCTTTATGCTGCAAGTGGATCTGGTGGGAATGAGCCCTTGGGTGTGCAGCACAGGTAGAGCAATTAACGGTGCAGTAATTGATTAATAACAGTTAATTAATTAATAACAGATCTCCGTGGGGAGTGCATATGTAACACATATCTCGGAGAAGGGGCATATGGTTTTAATACATGCTGAGCTACAACCTGCAGGCGGGGGATGTATCAACTGCCACCTACTCTGGGTGCACCTGCACGACCAACAAGTTGTCTCGCTTAACCATGATGTATCATACCTAAAAGGCCTGGCATGGGGTGGGAGATGATTATGGCTGGGCAATATGGCTAGCTTTTGTTGGCTATATCATCAAGGCTTTCGACACGGTCCTCTGGAAGGCTCTTTGGGCCATCCTATAGCTCTGGATCGCGTGCCGCCCACATTTATTGCTGCCATACCCCGGCTGTATGAGACTATTACATTAGTGAGTGAGTGAGCTCACAGGCAGTAGTGCGGACTGCATGCGGAAGGCACCACCCCACCATTCCCCTAGCTTCACCACGGTGTGTGGCAAGTTTGCATGTCCTTTCCCCATACTTGTTCATTATTGTCGTGCCTAGACGGAAGTAGCCTAGACGGAAGTAGCCTAGGATGTATTAAGAGCCATATGCCCCTTCTCCGGGATATTAATTAATTAAATCCGTTGGGAACATAAATCCGTTGGGAGTATTGAATTGAATTGAATTGTAACATAACTCCGTTGGGAGTATATGTAGCACATAGCCCAGAGAAGGGGCATATGGCCTATCATACATTCTAAGCTACTTCCTGCAAGGGTGGGAATGTAAACAACACTTGCTCTAGGTGCACTAGGGCACCTGCACCACCCAGAGTTTTGAACAGGCAACACCCAGCTAAGGGGAGCCTGTCATAGGTGGGGAAGATCAGCACAGCTATACAAAAGCTAGGGCATGGCTTCTCAGCAGGGAGTGACCCCCTGCATGGGCACTGCATAATCAAATAAAGCTAGGTATCATCTGGAGGGTGGCTCATCATAGGCACACATGTACATGACTAAAAAGCTAGGCTAGGCTCAGCTGGTATAATCCGTTGGGAGTATATGTAGCACATATCCCTGAGAAGGGGCATTAATTAATTAATTAATTAGGAACATAACTCCGTTGGGAGTATATGTAGCACATAGCCCAGAGAACTGGGCATATGGCCTATCATACATTCTAAGCTACTTCCTGCAAGGGTGGGAATGTAAAGGACCCTTGCTCTAGGTGCACCAGGGCACTTGCATCCCCATGATCTTCAAGCTATGCCCAGCGAAGGGGGAGCCTGTCATGGGGGGGAAGATCAGCATGGCTATACAAAATGCTAGGTACGTATGGCATCTCAGCAGAGAGTTACTCCCTGCATGGGCACAACATTACTAAATAAGGCTAGGCATCGTCTGGAGTGTGGCACATCATAGGCACACATGTACATGATTAAATAAAGCGCGGGGCTTAGCTGGGATAGTGCCTCTAGGAGGCGTACATGTACATGGCCACGGTCTATCTATTCTGCACTACTACTGCTGTATTCCCCTAAGCTGGGGCGTATGGAGTCGCTGGGGCCGCGGGGGGGGGGGGGGTCGCCTGCCAGGGCTTACAAGTGGCCGACGTACGTAGATGGCTGCCCCCTTCCAGTACACCGGCTGGCTCGCCTTGGTCTGCCGGAGCTGGAGGTAGGTCGGCCATAGCTCCCGTCGCCGTTGTTGCTGCGCCAGGGTCAAGTCGTCATCAAGGGTGAAGAGAGTCTTCTCGAGCCGCTTGCGGCGTCTGAGAAAAGAAATCTTGTCCGCCGGGGTCTTAAAGGTGAGAAGGAGCGGGGGCGGCCCTGCCTTACCCCGCGCGCGGGGAAGGCGGTGGCCGGCCAGCTCGATCTCACCGTTAAGGCCCATGCGACCAAGGATTTCTCTCTCAAACGCACGCAAAAGCTTCTCGGAAGTCTCACCTTCCTCCAAGGTGAAGTTCTTGACGATGACGTTGAGGCTGCGCTTGGCGAGCTCGGCCTCCTCGCGGAGGTCAAGCGTCTGCCGTTGGAGCTGGGCTGCGACGGCGGAGGTGGTGGAGGTGGTATGTTGCTTAAGCATGTCCGCCCAGGTGGTGATGGGATCGAGGAGCATCGCCGGCCAGGCCAGCCGGGGCTGGCTTGGCGGCAATGTCCTTCACTGCCTGGGCGGTGAGGCCTGCGGTGTTCTGCAGAACCTCGATAGCGATGGCGTTGTCCTTAAGACGCTGGTCGATGTCACGGAGCTCCAGGGGCGGTGATGGCGTCGGAGTACGTGGAGGTGGTGGCGGTGGAGGAGGCGAGGAGGGTGGAGGTGGCGGTGGAGATGGTGGAGGTGGCGGTGGAGAGGAGCCCTGGGAGCTCGGCAGCCAGCGTGCTGCCCATTCGACCGCCACATCTGCTGCGATGGGGGCCACGTGCTGCTCGAGGGCCTCCTTGAGGAGTGAGCGGATGGAGGATTCGGTTAAGGTGGTGGTGAGGGGCGTGGGGGGCCAAAGCTCCTCGAGGGAGCGGCCAAGGAGGGAGAAAAGGATGCGTTGCTGAAGGTGGGGGCGGCGGCATTTGAGGATATTTGGTCGAAGGTGTGGGCGCGCCTCTGGAAAGAATCGGTGAGGCGGCCCTGATGGAAGAGTTGCTTGCACATTTCAAGAGAAGGGGCATAGTGGCTGTTAATACACTCTTGGCTACTTCCTGCAGGTGGGGGAATGTAAACTGCCACCTACTCTAGGTGCACCAAGGGCACCGGGATATTAAATTAATAAAAAATTAAATTAAATTATAACATGCCTTCGTTGGGAGATCATGTAGCACATACTTCCTTGATGGGTGGTGGAGTGGCGAGAGCCGCGTAATCGGACTAACCTAACGCTAATCTAGCTAGTCTAGAAAAATCCTAACTACCCTACTCATCAAAACGTCTCCTCCGCTTGGGGGGAGGTGGCTTGCCCACAGGGTCGGGCGTGTGAGCCTTGACAATCCTCTTCCACCGCGTCTTGTTCTGCATGGCAGTCCAAAGAAGGGATATGTAGCACCGGGATATGTGCTACATATACTCCAAACGGCGGTATGTTCCTATAATCAATTAATTAATTCATAATTAATTGTCGTGCATGGATCACGTCATGCGCCAGGCACGTGCGTGCTTTACTGGTCTTAAGGGGCTCGAGCCTCGCTTGGATCGACATCCGAACACAGCGGCGGTGGCCCTGGCCGGTTACTGCCTGTCCGACCTGATTTATGCGGATCGATGATGATACCATGGCCTCATCGGGCGCCCCGAGCACATTCGATCAGACCTGGCTGGACTGCATGTCTGGGCTTGAAAGCGCAGGCGGTGGGGTTGGAGATTAGTGTCAAAACTGAGGCCGTCGGTCAATGGTGATTGGGGAGCCCTAGCAGTTGCCCGCCGAAGCCACGGCTGCTAGACGGGACGGAGGTCCCATTCCGTGATCGCTTCAAACTGCTGGGGACTGAGCATGCTCCCCGACACTGCCGACGATGCCTGAACACTCACATCGGCCTGGCCGCCTGGGCCAGGCTATACGTTCGCTCAACCCCTACTGGCACTTGTTCAAAGGACCATGGGCAAGGACCGCAAGCGAGTGCTCTCCAAGCAAGTCTTGGTCGTCAGTCGGTGCTCACGGCGCCGAGGCATGGATCGACGCTCACGGACACGTTGGCCGCCCGGCTGGACGGCCACGGTTACCATGCAGGATGCTTCGACAGGGTGAATGCAAAGGGTTTTCCGTGCATGCACATAGGTCTTTGTATAATTGTATGCCTCGCAGTACGGACAAGAATCTAAAGGCAGCTATAGCGAAGGATAGCATTCGTAGGACATCTTGCTCGCACCAGTCAGGTAGACACTGCCCTCGGTCTGGCCGGCCCACAGCGGCTAGTTGGCCAGCCAGGGCGGCATATCCTGACCTGGCCTCGGGCCCCAAGGACAGATCCTAGAATTAACAATTAATAAATAATATAAGAATTAATTAAACTCGTGCTCCCATTTGGGAGTCACGGAGCACCGGAGTGCTTTTAATCCCTTTATGTGCCCAACAGAAAGAAAGGGCAGAGAGGCCCCCTTTCTCCTTCATGCCAGAGGCATGCCACAGCAGCAATCGGACACGATATATACGATCCGGCAAGTTCTGTGGGTGCAATAAGACCCACATGGTGAGCATATCATAACAAGGAGCGTGGGCAAGTATCTAGAAGATCCTAGAAAGATCGGCCGGTAATTCCTAGAAAGATCGGTAAACCTGCCATGAACTATACACAGCAGTTGCTGGCGGACCTAGTGGTCCCAGCCAAGTTTTGCATCACACCACATTTCCTCCCTCGATCTCTTGCTTGGACTGCTATGCAGAACAAGAGGTTGAGGTGGCATGCAGGTCTTCCCACTCTGGGCTCCAACTTGGGGTAATAGTGGGGTAAAAGTGGGGTAATTTCAGTATGAAATTACCCTACATTTACCCCACTTTTACCAGGGTAATTTGCCGCTAATTTTTAGGGTAATTTTATTACCCCACTATTACCCTACTATTACCCAAGGTAATAGTGGGGTAGTTACTTGTGTGGTACATGTTCACCCCATTTTACCCCATAATTACCCCATAATTACCTCAGTTTTTAAAGGGTAATATTTTAGGTGAACATCCATATTGTCCAGGTTCGATCATGCACACGCCATGCATGCAGCCCCTGACGTGGGCAAGCCCCCCCCCCCCCCCCCCCCAGGCACGGAATTAAGGGGCGCTAAATGAGCTGAGTAGTGTAGTACGTTAGGATTTTTCCAGATTAGCTTATTAGAGTTTAAAAGCTTATAGTTGTATAGGTTTCGCGGCTTGGCCCACCTAACTGGACATCCACCAAGCAAGGGAATACGTGCTATACATGGTCTCCCAACGGAGTCATGTTAAATATAATTTATAATTTAATTTAATTTCATGGCTCTTAGCTGATCGCCCAACGGATTCATGACATGATCATTCAGTTTAATTTAAGGGCGGGGACATGACGGTCAAAAAGTGCACGTACTTTTCTGGAAACCATACCTATATGCATGTGATAAAAATCCAGTTATGACGGGGGACCATAAATTAATATGATTTTTTAAAAAATTCCAACCACATGGGGGGGTACTACCCCCCACCATGTGACCGTTATGTGCTAAATATAGAAAAGACGCTATTTTTGGCCGATTTCCCCTAGGACAATATCAGTTGACCCGGCCAGGCTATACACACTACGAGGATCGAGGGAGGGCGCAAGTAGCAGTTCTCTCAATGCATGCCACAGGGCACACGTGCCGGCAGACCACAGAGCGCTCTCTCCACAGCATGGTGCCGGGGCGCAAAACTGTGGGTGCCGGCATATACAACCATGCAATACCATAGGTAGGCTTACACATAGCTTAAGCTGTAAGAAAGGTAGGCTGAAGCGTGCGTCGGCTAATTAAAGTGCAAGCTAATGGCCACAAGCTAGCTGGAGCCAGAGCTGAAGAACAAGCTGGAGCGGCAGGGCCGGACGATAAATTAACAGACTATATATGTGATCCCGATATATGTGAACCGAGCTGGTCTGAGCGCGACTTTGACGTCGACGGGTTATTTTCCACCTTCGACGACGCCAGACCCAGCTATTTCGACATGCCACCCATCCGGATACTGCAGCTCGTCTTTTATGGGTCGCACGCCTCCATTTTCGACCTGTGCCGGCGCCTTCAACTGCGGAGGTGCCTCCGCACTGGACTCCTGACGGCCGGTTTTCTCACCGACCTGAGAACCTGACCAACTGGTCCCGCCCCCGCCTTCAGCTCGCCGCCCTCTTTTCCATCCTTCAGCGCTCTGCCGTGGACCTTTGGGCCCCCTCCCCCTTGACCGAATCCACCTAAGCCTCCTCCTCCACCTCCAAGATTCTTGCTTCAAGCCATCTCACAGCACGTGACGCCCCTAATTGCAGACGTGGCAGCTGCATGTGGGTCGCACGCTGGCTGCTGAGCTCCCCTGGCACCATCCCCACCGCCACCGCCACCCTCCTCGCCTCCACACCCGGCCCCCCCCTCCGCCTCCACCGACTCCATCACCGCCCAGCTCCGCGACATCGACCAGCGTCTTAAGGACAATGCCATCGCTATCGAGGTCCTGCAGAACACCGCAGGCCTCACCGCCCAGGCACTGTGAAGGACATTGCCGCCATGCAAGCCAGCCCCAGCTGTTGGCCTGGCCGGCGATGCTCCTTCCATCATGCATGACCTGGGCGGACATGCTTAAGCAACACACCACCTCCACCACCTCCGCCGTCGCAGCCCAGCTCCAGCGGCAGACGCTTGACCTCCGCGATCGAGGAGGCCGAGCTCGCCAAGCGCAGCCTCAACGCCATACTCAAGAACTTCGACATGGAGGAAGGCGAGAATTCCGAGAATTAAGCTTGCACGTGCGTTTTCGAGCAAGATCCTTGATCGCATGGGCCTCCTAGGTGAGATTAAGCTGACCGCCCACCGCCTCCGGCCCGCGCGCGGGGTAGTAAGGCAGGGGCGCCTCCGCTTCTTCTCATCTTTGAGAGCCCAGCGGACAAGATTTCGTTTCTCAGACGCCGCAAGCGGCTCGAGAACACTCCCAATTCACCGTGGCCGACGACTTGACCCTGGCGCAGCAACAATGGCGACGGGAGCTATGGCCGACCTATATACCTCTGGACAGCTCCGGCACTACCAAGGCGGGCCAGCCGGTGTACTGGAAGGGGGCGGCCATCTACGTCGGCCACAAGCCCTGGCACGCGACCCCCTCGACCACCGCGGCCCCAGCGACTCCAGACGCCCCAGCCTAGGGGAAGACAGCAGCAGTAGTGTAGAATAGTTAGACCGTGGCCTTGTACATGCCCGCCTACCGCTACAGGCACTACAGGCCAGCTGAGGCCTAGCCTTTTTAGTCATGTACATGTGTGCCTATGCTGATGAGCCACACTCCAGATGATGCCTAGCTTTATTTAAAATTTTATCCAGTGCCCATGCAGGGAGTCACTCTCTGCTGAGAAGCCATGCCCTAGCTCCTACATAGTTATTATGCTGATCTTCCCCCCCATGACAGGCTCCCCCTTAGCTGGGCATAGCTTGATAGATCATGGGGCTGCAGGTGTCCTGGGGCACCTAGAGCAAGGGTCGTTTACATTCCCACCCTTGCAGGAGCCAGGAAGTAGCTTAGAATGTATTATAGGCTCATGATCGAATATGCCCCTGTCACTAGGACCTAGATACCTTACACCATCCATTCCATCCCATGTTCCCCTCCCACTGAGGACTTATGCTCACGTGACGCAGTCACGTGTCTATTAATTAATTAATTAATTAATTAATTAATTAATTAATTAATGCCCCCCCTCTCTCTCTCCCTTCTTTGGACTGCCATGCAGAACAAGACGCGGTGGCAGAAGATTGTCAAGGCTCACACGCCCGACCCTGTGGGCAAGCCACCTCCCCCCAAGAGGAGGAGGCGTTTTGATGAGTAGGGTAGTTAGGATATTTTTCTAGACTAGATAGATTAGCGTTAGGTTAGTTAGATTACGCGGCTCTCTCCACTCCACCATCCATCAAGGAATCTGTGCTACATGATCTCCCAACGGAGGCATGTTATAATTTAATTTAAGTTTTCATGCCCCCTCTCTGGGCTATTGATTAATTAATTAATTAGACTCGTGCTCCCGTTGGGGAGTCACGGAGCATTAACCCCGATGGATGGATGGATGGGTGCAAACAGTCCTACCGGTCTAATCTATCTACATTGGCTACATACTACATCTATCTAACAGCATTCTAACTACAACATCTATCTAGGCAGCCGCACGCTGCCCTAGGGGAGCTATCTGGCGTGCCTCCCACGGGATTGCACACGCGGGCGCTTCCCCACTGGGGGGGGCTCGTTGTCCTCTATGACCTGGGCCCACTTGGCCTTCAAGGCAGATGATGGACGGTCCATCATCTTGTTCCAAATCACGGAGAGGCCTAGGCCCCCCATGTCCTCTACTAGCTGTTCTTTGAAGGTGTGGGCCTTGCGGCGTCTAACATCACTGGGCCCAGCCCACGTCAGGAGGTGCCGGCCAGGCTAGCTGGGCGCTGGTCGCAGTCCTGCGGCCGGGGGCCACGTGAGGTGTCTACCTGGTTGGTGCGAGCTAGGTGCCCTACTAGCTGCAGGCGTCGTTGCTTAATGTTAATCATCCCACGGTCCTAAATTTAGGACTTTGTCCTAAATCGTCCTAGTGGTCACTATAACCGAGGTACCGGGGGGGGGGGTCACTATATGGACCGTACCCCATGTGGACCGTACCCGGCATGATGTACCCGACCCGTGGTACCGGCACATGGTATACCCGGATTCCGTACCCGGGTACCGGGTATAATGGCGGGAAAGTAGGTACCTCGACCAAAAATATAACCGATTTTGGAGCGAAAAAGTGGGTGCGGGAATGAAGTGAGGTGGATATGGCGACCTGACAATCGTGGCCGGCGTTTTCACGTGCGTTTATCATTTCGGGCGCCCAGTAGCAAAAACGAAAGGTTGTTAGTTATGCTTAAAGGCTGTGAATATTTTCTGCGCAAGTTTTTATGTGTAGCGCTGTATCACAGCGGCACAACACAAATGGGTCGCAGATCGCCTGCTCGCGGAGGGTCGATTTTGGCACAAACATGTTAGTGTATTAGCAATGGTGGTGCGAATCAAGCCAGGAAATTTTTGTGGACGATTTTTACTATAGTCTGGAGTTTAGAAACGGAGTATTTGACATGGGAGCGCCTGGGCCGTGATATTCTTGCCCGATTTCCATTGTCGACCATGTTTTAATTAGGGACGTTCAGGCTGGGCAGCGAGCGCACCTTATAGGTCTTCACTTTCGGTATTTCTTGGACCTAGAACGCAGCACAAGCGTGGTTTATATCATTGTCGAACCGGTTGGCCAGCTTTGGTGCGCTCAGCTCTCGGAAAGCTGACCTCGCTGCGGATTTCAGCGACTTTTTTGCAACCATCTGGAATGAGGCGACGTAAGTAGCAGGTAAGTGCCGGGTTGTCCTAGATCATGAGTGTAACTGGCAACGCTGTCGTGGTGTTTTGAGTCAGCCAGCTATGCCTAAAAAGAGGGGACGCTCTCTGTGCACATAACTGTCACACATAGTTGGTTTACGTCATACAATTTTCTACGTCTCCGCTGCAGCTAAAACACACATGCGTAAGAGCAGTTTTACTCATGTGTTAGTTATAAACCATGGTCCTATGGCCTGCAGTCGTTCAGGGTGTTCTCAGACAGTATATACAGTATGGTTTACGTGTTACATGCACCCTGAATTCGCTCACAAAGCGTTGCATGTTAGCACAACGTTGTTTTGTAACTTGATTTGGCTGCATTCATGTGTTAGTTGCAATGCAAATGCAATGTTTTTTCATCGCTGGGTGGTGGCCAGCATGTCCGTGATGTCAAAGAAGGTTTGGCATATGCTTAGAGAAATTTTACCGCAAGGGGTGGGCCATGTTCAAGCCGGGCAACCTCAGCAACCATGCAACCCTATATTGCATTACCTGCACCATCTGTGACACCGTTAATCACGCGTATATATAGAGGCAGCCACAGCAGGGTATGGCCTTGTTATACGCTGCCCCGCCATCCCAAGGCCTCGTAGGGTCCCCTAGCGCTTGTAAGATGCTCAAGGGACCGTGTGGATAGCATGGTCATGCGTTGACAATAATTGGTCCTAATGGTCCTAAAACCCACATTTTGGCCAAATTCGCGCTTTGAGGTCTGGCAGGTGGCAGGACCCATTCATGCACTAAATGTAATTATTTGACCCCAGGTTTTTGATAGAAACTAAAAAAGTGTGTTATCTGTCATGGGCACGAATGCCAGGGTCAAATTTTAATGTTTGCATATATATTTTTTAATTCCAATTGGTCCTAAATTTAGGACTTTTACTGGGAAGATGGACATTAATGGTGCTGGTGATATAGGGCATGCCCTGGTACAGGTCCTCATTGCGGACATGAGCAGCATATCCTACTCTGAAAATGGAACGCAGCATGCTGGTGACCGCGCCGTCCAGCTTGCGGGCCAGGTCGGGCTCTGGGCTATGTGCTACAGATACTCCCAACGGAGTTATGTTCCTAATTAATTAATTAATTAATTAATTAATTAATATGTGATCAGGCGGCTACATTCGCACTTTTCATTCACGCCGGCACATGTTGCAGTACGTGAGTTGCAATTGTTGTGATAGAATGACCTTGGATTCCGAGGATCCAGTCCAAAATAAATTTACCACAGTTTTTGTCAGTACAGGGGCATATTCTCTACAATTTGGGCTGGTCAACGCGCTCATGCAAGCTAGGGATTCATATGCAAATGTTGAACGTACGCACTTCATTGAAGGTTTGCGGCCCGGGGTGTGTTGATGAGCCCTGGGTATGCCCCTAAACCCCCTCAGACTTTGGACAGGAGAGGCCTTTATATTCTCCCAAACTGGCGCCTCTAAATGAGTCGAACCAAGCCTATCTGTGGCCACAACCGACGCCCTCACGGCCCAGCTTCTCGCCATCGACAAGCGCCTGCAGGACAATGCCATAGCCATCGAATGCTTGCAGAACACCGCCGGCATCACTGCTCAGGCGGTGAAGGACATCGATCGCCGCTCGGCCAGCCCCTGCTGGCCCTGCCGGCGATGCTCCTCCCATCCCGACCTGGGCGGACATGCTTAAGCAACACGCCACCTCCACCACCTCCGCCGTCGCCGCCCAGCTTAAGCAGCAGACGCTGGACCTTCGCGAGGAGGCCGAGCTCGCCAAGCGCAGCCTTAACGTCATAGTCAAGCACTTCGACCCGCTGCAGGACGAGACCTCCGAGACCCTTGCCCTGGCGTTTGAGAACAAAATCCTTGTCCCCATGGCTATCACTGGTAAGGGCTAGCCGCGGGGGGTGACCCGCCTTCCCCGCTCGCGGGGTAAGGCCGGCCCCTCCCCCTTGCTCCTCACCTTTGACACCATGGCGGATAAGATGGCCGGTTCCTCAAGTGTCGCAAGCGGCTTGGGGGGACCGCCTACACGCTGGACGACGACTTGACCTTGACGCAGCAACAACGGCGACGGGAGTTATGGCCGACCTACCTCCAGCTTCGGCAGACGGCGGGGCAGAAGCCGGTCTACTGGAAGGGGGCGGACATCTACGTCGCCCACAAGCCCTGGCAGGCGACCCCTGCAACCCCAGCCACCCCAGCCACCCCAGCCTAGGGAATATATAGCAGTAGTGTAGACTAGAAAGCTTAGTGACGTGGCCATGTATGCCTACGTGATGGGCCCACACCCGCCCTTGCAATAGCCGTAGCAATGTCGAGTCATGCTTTGCCCATGCAGGGAGTTACTCCCTGCTGAGAGGCCATGTGTACCCTAGCTATAGCCTAGCCACATACCTTCCACCCCATATGTCATGCAGGCCTTCTAGGCCCTCTCCTCAAGCCCCCCCTGGGTGCCTGTGCTTGTTTAGGAGGCATGAACCATCATGGAGGTGCAGGTGCACCTAGTGCACCCAGAGCAGGTGATAGTTGTACATCCTACACCTGCAGGTTGTCGCCCTGATTGTATTACAAACCCATAGATGCCCCTTTCTCAGGGCTATGTGTTACATATGCTCCCCACGGAGCTATGATTTTAATTAATTAATTAATTAATCTGTGGCCACTGGTCCATGAGGCAGCCCTACTGCAGCCCCTATGCATTTGATATTTCGAAGCTTTATTACACCCACAGTAGTTGCTAGGTCTACTCTCCTGGGCAGTGAGCAGTTTGAATGAACCTGTGGCCTGCCTTTCAAGGCAACAAGAGAAGGGGGGTTCCCATGGCCCCTTCTTGCTTTGGATCAAACAGGGATGAAAGGTACCTAGTCAAAAGTTGGTACCCCATGACTCATCCAACGGAGGCGTGTAACCAGTTTGCTAATGTTGGGTAGGGGACTCAAAGCCGGGACTGCATGAAGTTT